>JAPKLY010000707.1:162854-178649 GCA_026898435.1 Prunella vulgaris
ATATATATACATAAATAAAGTAGAAACAATACTCATTTAATTAGAAGCGTTTTAAAAAAAAACGTGACTCAATTTGGAGTTATATACAATTAATTGCATAAAAATGAACAATAACGACAAGTGCCCGAGTGGTCACGCCACCTCTGAGACGCCCAGAGGTAGCGTGTTCGACCCCTCACAAGCTCGAATTTGGGATATTAAATCTGAGTCATCTATGGTTCAAATAAAGAATACGGTGCATATGCTAACATATTGGGGTCTTGGCCAAGTGGTTCGAGCCCTGTTGAGCCACGCTGGAGGCCTGGGTTCGAACCACCTTGGCCCCAAATTTTTTTTCACGACAAAATTTAGCGACCGTCTGATCGGTCGGTAAATATATAATTACCGACCGATAAATCGGTCGCTACATAAAAAAAAATATAATCATTAATTAGCGACCGATTTATCGGTCGGTAAATATATAATTACCGACCGATTAGGCGGTCGCCAAATAGAAAAAAAAATGATAAAAATTATATACGGTTAATTTTGCGACCGTTATATCGGTCGGTAATTATATATTTACCAACCAATTAGACGGTCGGTAAAATCCCAAAATGGGTCAACACCCGGATATTTTAGCGACGAAATACCGACCGCTTAGGCGGTCGCTAATTTAGCGACCGATTTGAAATTCGGTCGCTAAATATTAGCGACCACAGTTTTACCGACCACCGTTTTCGGTCGGTATATCTAATTAGCGACCGTTTTTCGGTCGGTAAATCGGTCGGTAAATCGCGAATTTTTTGTAGTATAAGGTTTCTTTTTTGCCTCACCGGAGATCTCTCGGAGAAAAGTTGTCTACCCGCCCCCCTCTGTTTGCTCTAAACAATTCTCTCACTACCTCTCAACTCTCTCACCTCTCTTCAGATGCAATTTTACTAGAGAAATTTGGAGCGAGTTTACAGGTGGCTTAAAGTCACGATGGTGCCTAAAAAAGATCCAAAAATACATGTGCTTAACATGGTGAATTATTCGAACATGATAAAGGTAAAAGAATTGCATCTACTTTGTAGGTGTGTGTTATTTCAACAATTCGGAAGATAAGAAATGATTATATATCTTTTTATGGTGTAACTCCTTGTAGTAGAAGAGTAGGAGATGAGATCAAATGGAAGAATTGGACTGCTTTTTGGTGTTTGGAAAAATGATCCTAGAAATTATTGTAGGTAGCAAAGGGGAATATATGTATAGAAGAATAGTTTATCAATTATTAGTGTAATTTAATTGTCATCTTATTAAAACCATAAATTCGTTAAAGTACTCCTTATACTCGGTTAATATAAAGTCTTTCACCTAATTTAAAAAAATATATATAACTGCTTGAATTAAATGAAAAAAAAAATGAAAATCTTCCAAAATTACTTTGAAGAGTAAATAGAAATGTTGAAATCGCCCAATTTAGGAATCTGCCTCCTTTTTTCTGTTTAGTCGGTTTTTTTTTCCTTGTGTGTTTTTTAGCCCATGACTAATAGACTAGCAGTGGGTTTAAAAATCAATATTTTACAAAATAGTTATGAAACAGAAAAATTACAAAATATAAATTAAAAGAAGACGACTAAAAGCTAGAAGTATTAATTTTTAAAAAATGTAGAAGGTGTAGCCAACATGTCTTAAATAATTTATTGATATTTATGCTTTCTGTAAGTTTAATTTGTTTTCAAAAGTAGAATGAATTTCCTAAAACCTTACATTTTAATTAGAATATTGTCATAGATTCATAATTTGTTGATAAGAAAACAACATATATTTATTTTTATTTAAAACATAATATCTGTGAATAAAAATCGAAAATCCAAAATGAAACGATTGATAAATTCTCATTTCTATATAGTAATAGATCGAGTTTACAGTGGTGTTGGATAATTTTAAAAGACGTATCTTTTGCCCCTCTTTCGTTACAATTAATTCTTTTATTCTAGATCAAAGAAAACTATCTAGACTCTGTCCACTAATTAGGCATTCTCCGCCGACTGAACAAAAGATGGCGGTGGTACAAGTCCATCGATCTGAATTCACAAATATAAACACACATTATTAGTGCCAGAAAACAGATCGCATATATATTCAAGAGGAAAGAGAAACAATTTTGCTTACTTCTTTTCTTCCTAATTCTTAGCCGGAAGAGGATCAGAAGGTGGCGGAGGAAGAGGACCGTAAGGTACTGGAGGTAGAGGAATGAAAGGTGTCAGGAGGAAGAGGACCGAAAGGTACTGGAGGTAGAGGAATGAAAGGTAGCGGCTGAGGAAGCCCATCTATCTTTGGTGGAGGAACAAACGGTAGTGGCGGAAGAGCAGACGGCGGCACACTGCCATTAATAGCGTCAAATAAAACAGTCAAATGCGCGCACACACGAATAAATCTCTTGTGTACCAGATGTACCATGTAAATAGTTACATCATTTATTATTGAAAAATCATACTTATTATTATTAAAAAATTACACCATTAAAAATAAACTTTTTAATAATAATAAATGTGAGTTTAATATTATTTTGTATAACTTCAAAAAAATATACTTCCTCCGTCCATAATAAATGGTCTTGTTCTTTTGCATTTAGTTTAATGTTTGTGAGGTCTGTTTACAAATTTAAAAGTTTTGTATGAAAAAAATACGAGCATACTTTTAATTTATAATTTTTTAATTCGTAATTAGACCTAACAATACTCCATAATACTCTTCGACATATTGCATTAAAACCACATGCAAGATAATTTATTGTGAACGGAGGGAGTACTTCAATTGTACAGTACATTTGATGTATATAAAATTAAGACTATACACATATAGAGAGAGAACTTACTGGCATTTGACAAGGTGCAAAAATGGGGTACCGAGGTTGCAGAGGCTGGGGAGCAGTTGTGTTTTGGGAGCTAGAAATTGAGAAATAATTGGTTGAAAACATTGACAGACCCCATCGATATCTCCCAAATGCAACCAATTTCTAGCGGCGTTGCAACAATTGCTGTCCGGCAACACATGGATTGGACTTTTGAGGAAATTAGAACAAGGAAATAGATTTGAAATAACAGTATTGCAATCTATTGTTTTTGCTTGATTCGTCTTGAGGACGACAACCACCAAAAATAACACCAATATTGAAGTAAATCTTCCCATTTTTTTCCTCTGGATAGAAAATTCGAATGTATTATGTTGCTAAGAATGTTTTGGTATTTATAATACAAAGGTGAGTTCATTAATGCAAAAATAGTATTGCATTAATCAATATCTATTTAATAATATTCTACGTATATATAAATTTGCAAAAAGAGAAATAAAAATATTACTATGTCTTGGGTAGGATTTGAAAAGATGCTTTTTCATAATAATTAATTAACATATTTAATAAAAATATTCTACTATAAATGGGAATAAAATTAAAAGAAAATAACAGAAACTTGGCATATAATTTGAATTCTTTATAAGAAATATTTCAATTTTAAACCGTTTGTGATCAAATGATTTTTTAATAGAGTAAATACAAATAAATTTTTTAATCATGGTATTAAATTTTTATTTATAAAATTTGACTTTGCCTCTATGGTAAGTTTATCAAGATTATATGCTTTAATTTTGCATTAATTTCACATTAAAGTTCCAGTTCATTTTAAATGATAATATTTATTTTTTTAATCAATATTTATTTTATCAAAATTATTATATTGACATAATAATGATAAATTGTAATGTCATTTATAATGCGTTATGTATTAAAAGAGCACAATGCAAGATGGAACACTGGCATGAGTTCTATTCAATTTGTCGTTACAAATAATCATTTCATATAAAATAATTTTACTGAAGGTTTTGTGTGCAATATTACACATGATATTTATTTAAAAGTTAAAAATTTGCGGCTTAAAAGAATGAAATTCACGAATTTTAAACGGGTTAGACCATCAGTCCTAAACTATGTTATTATATGAACATATTTATGTTAATATTAGGCAAATTATGTGTTATTACTTCTTAAAAAATAATTTTTTTGTAATTTTAAAGGAATTACAAGGATATACAAGAACAAATATGTATTTTTTAATTAATTTCTTTTTTTTTTGTTTTATGTTGATAATATGTTTTTAGTGTAATAATACATCTTTTAACAGCGTACATGTATTACGATAAGGACGATATATATTTTTCTAAGAACAAATATATATTATACATATCGTAACACACACTTGCTCGAACAGTAACACATTTTGCTCCCATGTTGTGTTACTATATAGACAAATACAAATGGACATGGATCCTCTCCACTTCTTTGTGAAATTTCTCCTAAAATTAGGAAAGAGATAGACACAACACAAGACCCCACTCATTATCATGTGTCCCATAAAATTTTTATTTTTATTAATTATTTTAATTTTGTGTGTATTTCTCTCCAAAATTCACAGAAAATTTACACAAAAGAAATGGAGAGGATTCGTGGGCTTAAGAAAATGCGTGTTACTGTAATGACAAATGAATATATGTAAAAAGATAATATTTAATCTTATAGTAACACAAATTTTTTGGTCTTCTAGTGGCAGACGTACATTTGTTTATATAATAACACAAATTGAGGGCGAAAAATTTGAAATTTGAAAATTATCTAGATCCAAGTTGACCTGATCCAAATCCACAAAATTTTATTATTTTGACCCGTGAATTTTTTTTTTTTTTATTTTGAAATCAATATTACATATGTAATATTATGTATAAGTTTTTTGTGATAATTTTAATCTTTTCAATGTTTTTGAAAAGAGGAAAAGAAAAGTTTTTTTTTTCTAGATTACGAAAGTCAATTTATGGTCATCTGTTTGTAATAAATGACTTATCATTTATGGTCCGGAAGGTAATAAAATCACTATTCTCTGTGATTCACAATGTTTGTCGCTTTTCATATTGTATTGAATTAAAAAATTTCTTACAATCTTACTCTTAAATAGTCGGAAAAATATATGCTACTTATAAAATTATAATACAAAGAAGAATATTACAAAATATACTCTTATTTTTCGATATAAAAGATGCTAGGACTATATTTATAGTGACCTTTCCCAAAGGTCACACAAAATTAGAGAAAAAAAATATTTGAATGATAACCATCGTCATGTAATAACCCAAGGCAACCGACGCACTAGGGTGAATTTGCATAAATTTAACACATGTAAAGTTAACATTGGTTGCTTTGATTTGTTTTTGGACATAATTAAAAATTAAATTTGTATATATATATATATATTATATGAAAATTATGTATATTAATTAAAAAATATATATATCAAATTCATAAAATAAAGTTCTCTATAAATATAGTCTAATATCGAAATATTTTGAAACACAAACTAAATTCCTCTCTTTTCTCTTTTAATTTTTTTACCCTAATTTCTATCATCTTTTACGGATCCAATTAAACATCCCAAAATAAAATGCATTTTGTATTTGTAATTTAATATTTATTAATATAAATAAATATAAAAATTTATTATATGTAATATGTATTTAAAAAAAAATTATTATTTAGATTGGATTGGGTCATTGATAAAATGTATAAAAAACAAAAGTTAAGTTGGGTTGAAGATTGTATATGTGGATGAGAGAATGAATATTATATTAGAAGACTGGGTTGGGAGGGATTATTGATAATTGTAGTCAAAGTGGAAACAAATAAAAATTCTAGTTAAAATGTCTTATTTTAGATGGTAAATTTGAGAGAAATTTAAAAAAATATTTTAAAGTGACGAATATCTTGACACAAAATTTAAGCCTAAAAGCGATAAATATTTTGAACTATATATTTATATAATTTTATTTAATTCCAATCTCCTAAATGATCCCTTCATTGCTTTTTCTCTAGTCTTTTGATTCTTTAGGTTTGACAACACCATATTGCATTCTTTTCTCTCAATGGGTGTGTTTGTCAAACTCTCATTCCCAGTTGGTATAGACATAACCTCACTAATGTAGTCACCAAAAGCATTATTATCTAGTACAGAGAGGCTTTGAATAGGTGGGGTAGATAGTTCTCTCCGTAAGACTTTATCAAGTGTGTACTCTACAGCTGCAGACCGGCTGTAGACTTAGATTGCTTGAGAATCTGTCTCTTTCTCTTTCTCCACTTCTTCTATAGCCTCAATGCTCTTATTATCTTCTGGGGCAACTTGAGCTTAAGCTTTACTTTCTTGAGTCGGAGCCACTTGTGCTCCACCCATTTGCTAAAAACGGTTGTCTAAACTTAAAAATATGTTGCGTAAAGTATAACTGTTGTCTTTTATTGATGGTATATGATGTTAGACAACGGTTTTGGTGAACCGTTGTCTAATCTCAAAAAGCGGCGTTATAAAAAGGTACTTCACTACAACGTTTTTTGACCCGTTGTATATTTATGTTGTATATTTGTGTTTTTAAGAAAAATTGTTGAAAGACAACGGTTATCGAACCGTTGTCTATACTACAAAGGCGGCGTTGTTAAAGAATATGTTACTACAACGGTTTTTGAACCTTTGTATATTCGTGTTGTATATCTTTGTTTTCAAGAAAAAATACTAAAAGACAAAGGTAATCAAACCGTTGTCTATTCGCAAAATACGGCATTGTAAAAAAGTATTATTACGACAGTTTTTGAACCATTGTATATATACATTGTATATCAATATTTTTTAGGAATAAATTACTGAAAGACAACGAGTATGCAACTGTTGTATATCACTATAAAAGCGGCGTTGAAAAATATTTTACATTTTCATCAAATGGTGTTGTATAAAACTATGTGTTGATAGGCGAACTACCAATGAATAATTATGAGATTAATTGTCCAAGGCTAAGAAGGTCGCCGACATGCCCAGAACACACGTTACCAATCTTGACCAAGTCAACCCCGAGAAGCTCGCCCTGACACCTAATGATTTAACCAATAGTTGACCGAGACCAAGAGAAGAGGAGCCCGCTGAAGAGCCCGCCCACCTACAGAGGAGCTCGCCAATATCCAAGAGATGAAGCCGAGGTCCACTACAATCACCACAGTCCGAAATAGCACAAGGCAAAGGAGCTCGCCAAGAAACTCGCCCAAGTCCGAACTATGGACTATAGTTATTTAGGAAGCAAATAGCATTGTAGTAGGACGAAGCAATGTAAAGTACGCATAGTAGTGAGTAAGGACAAGTGTCAAGGACACTTGTCAGCACCTAAAGCCAAGTAGGCTCACAAGGTGTCACCTCACTACATGCAAACCTATAAATAGGTCTCTTGCATGTATTTTCTCTCTCTCTAAGTTCATTATCACATAACTACTTTCTCTCACTAACTTCCTCTACTTTCTCTCTCTATAAAAACCCTCAAGAACAATCTTAATTCTTGTTATTATTTGGTGGATTCCAAGATCATAAATAACCATTAAACAACTCATTAACGTAATCCATCAACAATTTGGCGCTAGAAGGAGGGCCCGGACCTACGAATTCAGAAATTGAGAGAAAAATTTGTGAGGATTTGAAGAAGAGTTGAAGGTGTTCTTGGTTTAGCTCAAGAACACTTGAAGATACACTGAAATTACCAAATTCTAGTTTGATTTCCAGAAGATTGAACCTGAAACATAACAAAAAGGACCTTAAACGCATGCGTGTAGGCAAATAAACCAAATTCTGGACAATTTGCTTACATGCAAAGCTAGACAAGACCTTGACAAAACTTACCTTTGCTGGAAATTGACGACCTTGACGAACTCCTTACAAAAGCTTGAACATGTCAAAGGAAAATACATCAGCCACCACAAGGAGATGGAAGGGGCGAGCTCCTAAAAAACAAGCTGACGGGGAAACCTCACGCCGAGCTCCCCAACGAAATGATGTCCCGCTAGCTCCTTAGCGAGCTCAGGCCACTCCTGCTGCCCAAGACGGACTAAACCTCGCAATCTGGGACATCGCCAATGATCCCGATGAGCTTTAACGCACAATCGCTGCATTGCAGAGGCTACAACAAAGGCAGCAGGGCTAGCTCGCCCAAGCGTCTCGGCGAGCTCCCACAAATGATGCTCGGGAGCAAACGACCCTATGCACTCAAGCCACCCAAACTAGGGGCCATATTGGCGAGGTCCTGCTGAACAAGAAGCGAGCTTCACAAGAGCTCGCCAGTATAGGGAAAATGCCGGAAAGGCATAAGTTGCGGACAGGCTCGGATCCCAAGACGGGCGAGCTACAACTTATACGAGGGCATCCGTGACCCACCAATCCAGGGAGGTCCTTCGGTGCAGGTTGGGACCTAGGCGCGAAGAGGTCAAGCACGAGTCGGCCCCTGCTTCATCCCGGAGGGAGGAGTCGGATCTGTGTCCACGTAGGTTCGCACATAACCGATTTAGAAGGCCGGCTGCTAATAGACTTGGCCCGAACGGTGGCCGTCTGTTCCAGCCCATTACTGAGGGGCTACGCCAGAGCGAGGGACTACGGGGACGTGCATCCACGAGATGTACGGCCATTGAACAGCCTCCACAGGAGGTAGCCCGCGATGATGAGCTGGCAACGCTGAAAAAGGCGGTGGAGCAGCTGCAAATGCAGGTAGCTGCTAAAGCTGGCGGAGTTGATGCCACCTCACTCCCAGCATCACCACTGGCACCAGCCATACTGAAGGCGCTGGTGCAGAAAAAGATACAATTCCCGGTGATGTCCGCATACGAGGGAGAATCAAATCCCAAAGTCCACATCTCTAAGTATGCGGACTACATGATTTCCGTAGGCGCTACAGACGCAACCCAGTGCCGGAACTTTCCATTGACCCTAGGGGACCATGCCCACCGCTGGTTCTCCTCAC
Source organism: Prunella vulgaris (assembly GCA_026898435.1). Lineage (NCBI taxonomy): Eukaryota > Viridiplantae > Streptophyta > Magnoliopsida > Lamiales > Lamiaceae > Prunella > Prunella vulgaris. The sequence goes on from JAPKLY010000707.1 coordinate 171,681, forward strand.
TCGCCCCGGGGTCAATAAAGTCTTTCGGCCAGCTCACACGAGAGTTCCTGGCCCACTTCTCGGGGTACGGGTCATACTTGACCCAGAAGCATCGGCTCGCCAACATTCACCAAGGTGAGAATGAAACTGACCAGTAGTAATTGAAAAGGTTTGATAAGATACTGCTGGAGGGTGAGCCAGTGAGCGAAGATACGAAGATTGTTGCTGTAATGGCCGAACTGAAGAAGGGCACCGAGCCCTGGAAAGAGATGCATCTTGCATGCCCGAACACCTACGCCGAATTCAGACATAAGGCATGTGTATACGTGGCTATGCAGGAGGCACTGCTAAAGGAAGTCGGTGCCTCAGATTAAAAAAAACAACACAGGAAGAAGTCCGGGGGTACTTACAAAGCTCCCCTGAACTTGAAAGCTTTCGGGGACAGAGACGAGTTTAAGGAAAAGCTCAACCAAGTACTTACCGTCTCCCTTGACCATGTATTTGCAACTGTCAAAGACAAAGCCATGCTGAACAAACCTAGGAGGATTCGTCAAGACCGCACCAAGTTGAACCCGAACAAGTTCTGTGCCTACCATCAGTCAATCGGCCACTTCACCAGCGAATGCCGGGACCTCCTCAAACAACTATGGAAATTTTACGAGGATGGGAAGCTGGCTGTGTTTATAAAGAAGGCACTGGCCAAGAGAACCAGGATTGAGAGGAGGGAGGTCTCCGAGGATGAAGAGGAGGATGAGGACCGACGTGGTCTTCAACACAGACGCAGGGCACCTCTCCCACCTCCGCAAGATCAAGAGCCAACTCGAGAACTCCTTTTCTCAAGGAACAAATAGGAGCTGCTAGAGGTCTTGAAGATGGAAGACTCTCCATTTCGAAGAGGCGGAGGAAGGCCGAGGTCCGGACCATCAATCAAGTTCAAGAGGGGAGTTCCAACTCTAAGCCCACCGCACAACCAACTGCCGAGCTTGCATTCTCGCAGGCGGACTTGGAAGGGGTGCTGAACCCCCCACAATGACTCGTTGGTGATTAGCGCCAACATAATGAATGTCAAAGTCCACCGGCTGCTAGTGGACACAGGTGCCTTCACCAACATTTTGTTTAAATCTACCTCAGATGCGTTAGGTGATTTCGAGTCATATATAGAACCTAGCAATGCTAGGATAGTGGGGTTCGGAGAAGCTGTAACCGTCCCCGTAGGTCAGATTATGTGGAGCATCCAACTTTTATCGGCCGAGGACCCAGAAAGGAGGCTGACTAGGCTCGTTGATTTTCTTGTCGTTGACCAGCAGTCTACCTACAATGGGTTCCTTGGCCGCCCTTTCATTAATGAATTTAAAGCGTCGTGTTCAACCTACTACTATTGCTTAAAATTTCCAACTCCCAAAGGTGCCGGAACTATTAAAGGTGACCACAAAAGGCTAGAGAGTGTTTACTCCAAATTAAAAATGGCCAACCAAAAAAGTCTGTCACGCAGGTTCATATACTTGAAGATGATACTCAGATTCTGGCTGACGAGCCCAACATCCTAGACGTCATCTCAGTCGTAACTGAGTTGATGGAGGTAGGCGATTAGTCGGAAGAGCAACAAATTGCCCAAGTGGAGGAACCAGTGGAGTACTTGCAACCAAAACCCATGGACGAGGTCGCCGATACTCAAACAGGAGAACCAGTGGGAGATCAAGAACCGACACCGATGGTAGTTGACGAAGCACCCCAGGTTGAAGGATCATCCAGCTCCTCAAGAAGCAGAGAAAGCTTGTGAACCTGCCAAAGAGGACGAAAGAAGTGATGACTTCGAACCTCGAGTAGGTTTCGAGCCAATGGCGAAAGAGAACTGGGATGAGCTGGTTAACAATCCAAGGTGGAAGAACCAGAAAAGGAAGGCCACCCCCATGGAGGAACTAACGGCAATCTAGGTGGACCCGAACAAGGCAGACTTGGAACTCTTCATAGGTTCCGAGCTGCCGGAGCCGTACAGGTCAAAGATGGAGGAGTTCTTGAAGTCCAACCTGGACCGGGATCCCATTGGAACACACATTCCACCGACTCAATATAGACCCGACGAGGAGACCTGTTCGCCAAAAGCAAAGGAAATATAGACTAGACAAGTACGAGGCGCTAACCACGAAGGTGAAAAAGTTGTTGGACAACAAGTTGATCAAGGAAGCTTTGTGCCTACAGTGGCTTGCAATTCCAGTCCTAGTGAAGAAGCCCAACAGAACTTGGCATTTATGCATCGACTTCACGGACTTGAACAAAGCATGCCCAAAAGACAACTTTCCAGTGCCCCACATTCATCAGCTTGTCGACAACACTGCAGGCCACGAGATGATGATATTCATGGACGCTTTTGCAGGTTATCACGAGATAGCAATGCACCCAGATGACCAGGAACACACGGCGTTCTACACCAATAAGAACATGTACTGCTGGGAAAGGATGTCATTCGGACTCATCAACACCGGAGCTACGTACCAAAGGTTGGTGAACAAGATGTTCGACCAGCACATCAGACACACTATGGAGGTGTACGTGGATGACATAGTCGTCAAGAGTTTGCGAAACGAGGATCACCTCGACCACGTTAAGCAAACATTTAACATACTGCGCCACTACAATATGAAATTAAACCTAAAGAAGAGCAGCTTCGGCGTCCACTCGGGAAAGTTCCTGGGGCACCTGGTAAGCCAGAGAGGAATCGAGGTCAATCCGACAGAGGTTAAATGCATCATAGAAATGAAGGCGCCAAACTCAGTGCCGAAGGTTCAAAGGCTGATAGGATGTTTGGCAGCTTTGAACCGGTTCATCTCCAGGTCCGGCGATCGGAATCATCCATTCTTCGAAGCAATCAAAGCAAACAGACTAAGGCACAAGGACAATTTCCAATGGACGAACGAGTACCAGAAAGCTTTTGAAATCATCAAAGAGTACCTGGCCAACACGCAGATATTGTCAAAGCCAGTACCTGGAGAACAACTATACCAATACCTGGTAGCATCGGAGGTGGCCATTAGTTCAGTACTGGTTCGAGAAGAGGGCAAGGCACACCTACCAGTGTTTTACGTAAGTCAAGCCTTACACGAAGTAGAGTTGAGGTATACCCCAATAGAGAAGCTAGCCTACGCGCTGGTAATTAGTGTTAGAAAATTGAGGCCCTACTTCTTCGATCATCCGATGGAGGTGTTGACAACGTTCCCACTAAGGCAGATAGTGCAATGGCCAGACACTGCAGGACGCTTGTTGAAATGGTCATTAGAAGTTAGCCAATACGGTATAACCTATGCACCCCGAACAGCGATCAAGGGATAAGTGCTCGGCGATTTCATCGTCATGCTAACTTTCCCACAAGATTCGACGGGGGGCGTATAACTCAGTGGCACCTCTACGCGACGGATCATCAACTAGCACAGCAGCAGGAGCCAGTGTGGTACTGATAAGCCCAGACATACAAGTCTTTACCTCGGCGATCTGGTTCAACTTCAGAGCCACAATCAACGAGGCGGAGTACGAAGCGCTGATAGCCAGACATAGATTATCATTAGATGTGGGGGCAACCAATCTTCAGATTTTTTAACATTCCCAGCTAATAATATCCCAAGTCCGGGGAGAATACGAAGCTAAGGACCAGCAAATGATGATTTATCAAAAGATAGTGACGCATCTGATCTCGATGTTTAAGCAAGTTTACATCGAGCAGATACCAAGGCTGGAAAATACGCAAGCTGATGCATTAGCCCGACTAGCTACCAGTGGCGGTGAAGCAGAGTTGATGGAGGTCGTTGTCACCAAGCTAAAGGACCTCTCGACGTCTGATTACAAAGTAAACCAGACTTCGAGTGGGGGGCAGGAAGATGGCGAAGATTGGCGCACTCCGATCGAAAAATACTTGAAGGATAGTTCAGTCCCAGAAGATGTGTGGAAAGCTAGTCGGCTAGTGAAGGAAGCAGCCAGATACACATTGGTGGATGACCAACTCTACAAACGTGGATTCTCTCTACCCCTCTCAAATGCTTGTCTGAAAAGCAAGGGTTCAAGGTGTTAGAAGAAATCCACCAAGGAATCTGTGGGAGTCACGCTGGGGGGCAAGCTTTTCATACAAGACAATCAGGCAGGGGGTACTACTGGCCTACTCTTTGAAAAGATGCCATCAGCTTCTCCCGAAGGTACCGAAAGTGTCAACTATTTGCACCTAATATTCATTCTCCTACTACTCAACTTAAATCGGTCTTCAGCCCATGACCTATCGCAAAATAGGGTATCAACTTGATCGGCCCATTCCCACCTGTAGAGGTGATGTGAAGTTCGTCGTAGTAGCGGTGGACTACTACATGATTACAGTTTAAATATGCATGTATTTTACCTATTTTGTGTACTATAATGTATTGCTTAGCGTATTTATATATAATTTCACACTTTCTAAATAGTTATAAGTATTTATGTTTTCTATATAAATAAGAGACATATGTATAATTCAACATGGCCATTATATCTATTGTATATTGTTGAGGTCTTAAGTGGAGTTATACTTATCCAAATTTTATAATATTGAACACCTAAGACAATGTACTAAATACTTAAGACATTTTAGTTATCCAATTTTACAAGTTTGGATTGTATTTGTACTCAAAAGTGAAGACTCCATTTCTGTCCAATGTTTGGACTCAAAATACATTTTCGTATCTGCACAATATCTGGAGCCTCACTAATCTAATTGAACCAATTCTAGTTGTATTTGATCACTAATTCATTGCTCTACAACTTGTCTTCAGGGCTCAAGTGTCAAAAGTTCCGGCTTCAAAGGTCAAAATGACAATAAATGCAAGGGCTTCAGAATTCCGCCATCTCAGGACACATGTTGGGAAAAAATTCGCCATAATTCACAAAAAAATCCAATTTACACAAGACAAAATCCATTGGTTAGCCAAGAAATTCATAAAGACACAGTAAAAATATTAAAGGCATTGATTTTGTGCCATCTGAGATATCTGCTTTTCAAAAGACCACCATAAATACTCGGAGAAAAACAATCCAGTTTTACCAACTTCACTATTCTGGTCATAACTCACAATCTAGAGATCCGATTTTTGAGATCTTAGACTCCTTGGAAAGCTAATCCAACGGCTTACAACTTTCATTCAGAAGTCAAGATGAAATTCGGACGGAAAGGGCAATTAAATTACTGAGCTTTTCAGGCCACGTGAATTGGTTGCTAAAGTCTTCATTATTCACTATTTGGAGGCCTATATAAAGAGCCCTTTAGCAACCCTTGAAGGCATCCCATTTTCCTTGTAATCCTTCTATATTAGTCTAGTATCTCTCTTAGAAATATGAGTTCTTATTGTATTAGTATGAGTATCTAAATATTTTACTAGGGTTAGGGATGAAGCTTTAGTAAGGTATTAGTGATGTTTTTGGTTATTCAATAAAGATTTTCAAAGTTTCAATCCTTTAGTCATTTGATGAGTTTTTAAGCAAGGTTTTGATGTGTCATTATTTTGATTTGTTGTAGACTTATTGGCACAACAAATGCTTAGTTTTACATGTCAATTATTGATTTTATAAACTTGTTAGAACAACTAAAGGTACTTTTCAAAGTATTATATGTGCTCAATGTTATATCTTCCGATTGAAATCTCTTGATTGTTAGATTTCGATTGAGTTATCGAAGATAACCAAGAATAACTCTAGTATCTTCACTTAAAGTGGAATCTCGAAGCTCTAGTATTTTGTTACTTTATTGAAACCTTTATACTAGTTTGTATCTTTTTTTTCCAAATCTCCCTGTGGTTCGACACTCGGTCTCCCGAGAAATTTTATTACTTGAAATCAACCTACACTTGGGTACGTAACTCTCAAGGAGCTATCAAGTTTTTGGCACCGTTGCCAGGGAGGTTTTGCGGAGAACAAATCCATTGGTTGTGAGGTTTATCCTCACAGGTTTGTGAGTTCTTTTCTCTATCTCTTTACTGTATTATATTTATTTGTATGCATAATTGGACTCGTGATATTATAAGTGGTCATTTAATAAGAGGTTATAACATTAATTTTAAGAATATTGCATCAAGTATGGCCGACAATGAAATTGTTGATGGAGATAATGTTCAAAACCAAAATGATTTTGAAAGACGCAATAAAAAAAATTTGCATGTGCGTTCTATGCGTGAATTTATTGAACCCCAACGAAATTTGGTTCCATCATGCATGGTGTACCCTCAAGATACAGATAATTTTAGGTTTAAACATGGCATGATTCAATTGCTCCCTAATTATCATGGTTTTGACTCTGAAAATCCTTACTTGCATTTAAAAGAATTTGAAGAAATTTGTGCAACATTTAATGAACCAATGTGTACTCAAGAAGCTATTAAGCTAAAGTTATTTCCTTTTTCTCTTAAAGATAAAGAAAAAACTTGGCTTAATTCTCTTAAACCAAACTCAATTACATCTTGGCAACAAATTTAAACTGAATTTTTGAAAAAATTCTTCCCGATTAATAAGACGAATGCTTTAAAAAAAAATCAAGAATTTTTTCCAAAAGAGTGATGAGCAATATTTTAAATGTTGGGAACGTTTAAAGGATTTATTAAATGTTTGCCCTCACCATGGTTTTGAAACTTGGAGAACTGTAAGTTTCTTCTATGAAGGTTTAAACGCTGAAACAAAACAATTTGTGGAAATGATGTGTAATGGTGAATTTTTGGATAAAAATCCTGAAGATGCACTTGAGTATTTAGACCATCTAGTTGAAAAAACTCAATCTTGGTATAATGAAAATACTTCTGAAGGTTTAATTAGATCTAAGCTTGAAAATTCTAAAGAAAAGTATAATTTAAGTCAAGAATACAATCTAAATGCTAGAATTGAATGTTTAACTAAACAAGTTGAAAGTTTGCAACTAAAGAAACCTAAGGAAGTAAAATTTCTGCAAAATGATGACATATGTGAAATTTGTGCCATTAATGGACATGTAAC
>JAPKLY010000708.1:0-57708 GCA_026898435.1 Prunella vulgaris
GACTGATTTGCTCCATGCCTCCCATGAAGCCCATGATACTCTGGACAACCACTTCGAATAAAAGCGTGTAGGCAGGCTTCAAGAACTTTTTGCTCATCGTGCTGAAAATCTCCCGAGGGGTGATCAGGAACTCGTTCATACAAGACTGTTCCTCCCCAGCCTTGTATGACACTGGATCGCTCAACTGCTCATCGTCAGTAGAATGGGGCAGTTTGTATGTCTTCCTGATCAAATCCCTGAGATTGATCCTCTCAGTGTAGTGCTGGACAACCTTTTTGTCATTCTTCTCCACGGAGCGCCTAAGTGGAGTCACTGATTCCCACTCATCGTCCTCGTTCATCTTCAGGTTGGTATAGAAGGCAATAATCTGATGAGGGCAAACACGAACTGGCTTCTTCGAGATAAAATTTATGAGCCCAGCATTGTTTAAGGCTCCATAAACCTGTCCAAGCTCTTTAATGGTGGCACGATGTGTGAAATCGACCTACCATTCCTAGGAAACTCTCGATTCCACCTTAGAAATGGCCTTGTGGAATCTCTTCATGTCTTCAATGGATTGAGCAGCAGATGAAGCCATTGATGTAAGAAGGAGAGAGAAAAGGTTGCAAGAGATATGGGTTAAGAAAATATGAGTGCGTAAATTATGAAATGTTCACAATACTTCATTTTATACCCAAAGATTCAGTTTTAATGAACAGTTTTGATGGTAAGCCTTTTGGAATTCAACGGATTAGATGAAGAGGTATATCCGGAATAAAACTTTGCCAAATTCAATTTTTAAGGGTAATAATTTAAACCTTTTTAGAAAACTGTTCCCGCCCACTTTCGCATTAAATGCTTATCAGAGCATGTTTGAAATTAATACCAATTATTGCATTTAATAAAAACCGAATAATGAATGAATGGTTGGGATGCATTTTAAAATCCTGTGATTGATGTGGTGTCAGACATGATCAGAGATGATGCAACAAGTCATGATTAAAGCAAAGGTTCAATAATACATATCGGTCAGTCAGATATAGAAACCTGACTGATACCTCTGAGACCGATCAGGGTGACAAGACATGAGATCTGTGTCCTGAACCTAAACTATAATGATCATGAAAGTCCTCAAACCGATGTCTGTTCCCCGTGGAAGCCATCCATCTATCAGCAACCTGATCCTGAGTTAGTCATCCCTCCTGACCACCATGTTCAATCCTGAACTGAGATTCAAACCAAATCTTTTAAGCCTGGGTCAAGAAGTCCTAACTCTACTGACAACTCAACAAACCTGGTTTCAGGCAAAGCCGTAGTCAGGATGTCAGCTCTCTGCTTCTCTGTAGGGATCCTCTCCATCCTGATGTCCTTCTTCTCCACATGATCTCTGATAAAGTGATGCCTGATATCTACATGCTTACATCTTATGTGTAAGACTGGGTTTTGGGATATGGCTATGGCACTATTGTTGTCACAATAAATTGGGTCATCATTGGCCTCTATTTGGTAGTCTCTCAGTTGTTGCTTCAACCAAAGGATCTGGGAACAACAACTGCCTGCCGCCATATACTCAGCCTCAGTAGTAGATGTTGCAACACTTGTTTATTTCTTTGTAAACCAAGAGATCAGCTTGCTCCCTAGAAACTGACATGTGTCTGTGGTTGATTTCCTATCAATCCGACAGCCTCCATAATCAGCATCAGAATACCCTGTCAGTTCTAGGTTGTCATCTGAGGGATACTAAAGTCTTAAATTGACAGTACCTCTAAGGTATTTCAGTATCTTTTTGTCACTCTCAAGATGACTCTTCTTCGGATCAGACTGATACCTTGCACAAACTTCGACTGCATAGGTGATGTCAGGATGACTAGCAGTTAGGTACAATAAAGATCTAATCAGTGCCCTATATTCAGTCTGATTCACTGAGGTCCCCTCCTTGCCAGGATCCAGCTTCTCATTTGTGTTCATGGGAATACGTGAGACTTTGCTGGACTGAACTCCAAACTTCTGAATCAAGTCCCTGGCATACTTGGACTGATTTATGAAGATTCCGGAATCAGTTTGCGTGACCTGAAACCTAGAAAGAAGTTCATCTCTCCCATCATTGACATCTCAAATTTTCCAGACATCAGCTTGGAGAATTTCTCACAAAGCTTCAGGTTGGAAGATCAAATTTTATGTCATCCACATAAATCTGAACCAAGAGTATGTCTTCCCCTTCGGTAATCCTGAAGAGGGTCCTGTCCACTGATCCTTTTACGAATCTATGGTCTATCAGGAACTGGGAGAGTGTATCATACCAAGCCCTGGGGCTTGCTTCAAGCCATAAAGAGCTTTCTTCAGGTGATAGACCTTATCACCAACTTCGAACCCTGGAGGTTGTTCCACATAAACCTCCTCGTTCAATACACCATTCAGAAAAGCACTCTTCACATCCATCTGATACACCTTGAACATCTTGAATGTTGCATATGCCAAGAATAACCTGATTGCTTCCAATCTTGCAACTGGGGCAAAGGTCTCATCATAGTCGATCCCCTCGGTCTGAGAGTAACCCTTGGCCACCAGCCTGGCCTTGTTTCTGATTTCGCTCAAACCAGTTGGGGTCAGCAAGAGCTTGTTCAATGTTCTTAGGCTCCTGATCACTCAGGAATCAACAGAACAAAGCGCTCTCACCAAAGGGCAACCTCGTCCTGACCCCCTCATTAACATCACCAATGATGTCAGCCAATGAGTGATCATCTAGCCACCGCCTCCTACTGTCGGCTGCACTGGGAGCTGCTGACGTTCCTTCTCCTGAACCTGAAATGTTAGTTTCAGCAATAATAGGCAAAGAAGAAGAACGAGCAAGAACAGGGGACACTGAGCCGTTCCCAGAGGGTTGTCCAATATCAGGGACATTGGTTCACCGTACTGAGTGGGACTCAGTAACTGTCTCAGGTACAGAAGCATCATCACCGACAGTACGTACCTCAACTTGAGTCTGTCCCTCCATCTGAGACTCAACATTTTCTGAGGCTGGGGCTTGTTGAGGGTTGGCCTGAGGTCCATCCTGATCATCATCATCATCATCGCATCCTTTGGGAGCACTGACTAGTTTGATCTTGAATTCAGGATTCTTCAGGCTCAGTCTCGTCAACCTCTTGTTAACCCCCTCAGTGTCAAGACTTGGAACCTGTTTTCTACGCACTGATGCAGTCTCATCAAACACAATATGAGGTGTTTCCTCCACACAAAGAGTCCAACAGTTATACACTCTGAAAGCTTTACTGACTGAGGAGTATCCTAAGAACACTCCCTCATCAGATTTTCTATCAAAGGCTTTCAGCTAGTCTTTCCCATTGTTCAGGATGAAACACTTACACCCAAAGATATGGAAGTAGGAGATACGAGGCTTCCTTTTATTCCAAGTCTCATATGGTGTTTGAGCATATTGTTTGTTCAGCATAGATCGGTTCTGAGTGTAGCAAGCAGTGTTGATTGCTTCAGCCCAGTACTTCTTGGGCAGTCCTGACTCAGCGAACATGGTCCTGGCAGCTTCCTTTTGGGTCCGATTTCTTCTTTCAACTACTCCATTTTGCTGAGGGGTCCTGGCTGCAGAAGTCTCATGAGCAATACCATGGTTAGTACAAAAGTCAGTTATAATAGAGTTAATAAACTCTGTTACTTGATCTGATCTGATTCTGACTATGCTCTGACCCTGTTCAGTACTCAATTGCTTGAGTAACTCTGGAAGCTTGACCTGAGTCTCCTTCTTGTTCAGCAAGAAAATAACCCAAGTGTACCTGGAATAATCATCAACAACAACAAGGGTATATTTCCTACCATTCATGCTGACAAGAGTAATTGGACCAAAGAGATCCATGTGCAACAGCTGAAGCACTCGGTCAGTTGAGAAGGCATCTTTCTCTTTGAATGAAGCTTTAGTTTGCTTGCTTTCCTGACACGCTCCGCACACGTGGTCTTTGCTAAAAACTTCATTAGGTAGACCCTCTACAAGAGAAAGTCTAGAGATTTTGTAAATAATCTTGAAGTTTAAGTGACTCAGGCGTTTATGCCAGAGCCAACTGAGATCAGAAGAGCTCTTAGCGACCAAACAAGTTTCAGGAGAGCTGCTCTTGAAGTCAGTAAAATATATGTTGCCTCTCCTGACCCCTGTAATCAGAACCTGCAGTGTAGACTTGTCCTTTACAAGACACATGTTAGATGTAAATTCTACACTATAACCTCGGTCATAAAACTGACTGACCGAGAGTAAGTTATGTCTCAGTCCCTCAACATATGATACATTCAGCACACGGACAGAGCCAATAACAAGGGTTTCAAATCCTCTGGTGAAACCCTTAGAGTTATCACCAAAGGTTACCTGCGGGCCATCCTGAGCTACATAATCCTGAAGGAGATCACGAGAACCGGTCATGTGCCTGGAACACCCTGACTCCAAGTACCAATCCAGCTTCTGATCCTCCCTCCTCTTCTTGTAGCCCGCAGCGACCTAAAAAGAATCAGGCCTCAGGTACCCATCTCGTATTGGGTCCTACAGTGTCAGTCATACCCTTCGGGTTCCAGATTTGTTTAACAACTCTGATAGGATCAGTGGTGTAAACCTGCCTCCCTGAAATATCAACATACACCGTTATTTTCATCCTTTGTGCCTGGGAAGTTGATGGTGTAGGGGTGTCAGCCTGAGTCTCAGGAGCCCTGGATTGAATCCTGTGGTTGGGTCTCATGTTCCTCCTTGGGCTGGGTGCATTGGGCTGACGTCTGTCCTGGGAAGGAGCAGCTCGAGCCTGACCTCTAGGCACTTGAGGTCTGGCCTGAGTGTTTCCGGAGTCAGGTCTCCGTTGCCTTTCAGGGGCAATTTTGTTTGTCCTTCTCCCGTGAGGATTGGAATGCACCTGATGGGCCCTGTGCCCTGCCTGAGGTGTCCGGACCTCAGTATTCCTTGGCCTTGCCTGAGGCCTTCCCTGACCAGAGTTCCTTCTACCCTGAGCATTCTGAGGCAGAACCTGAGACGTGCTCGGAGTAGATTTCTTTCCAGCCTGAGAATTCCTTGGCTTAGCCTTGGAGTTCCCTTGATCCTTCTTCCTCGACTCAGGATGAGGAGCTTGAGTTTATTCCTTAGGTTTTGACTTAGCCTCCTCAGTCCTTTACCTGATAGGTTCAGCAGGCTTTTTCTCCTTTCCTTTGCCTTTGTCCTGACGAGCAACACTAGGGCTCTTGTCATCAGTTTGGGCAAGGAAAAACTTCTTCTGAGAAGTGCTCCCTGAAGCACCTCTCTTCTTCTTGCCCTTTGGGTCTTTTGAGGCATCATAGCCTAACCCAGCTTTAGCACCATCGGTCAGCTGAGAGAAACTTGTTAACTCATCAACCACTTGGGAAGATGTGTGTAACTTCTCCAGCTTATCCTCAAGGTGCCCATTCTTTTCTTTCAGGGCCTCAATCTCAGTGGTGTATTGAAGCACCAGGTTCTAATGAGCATTCTCTTTTGAGATCAGCTCAAGATCCCAAACAGTTTACTCAGCCAAAAGGTGAGCTTGCCACTCAATTTCGAACATCTCTCTTAGAGCAATTCGCTCAATCATCAGCTGTTCCTGAGCGAGGAACAGATCAGTATCACGAGTCTCAATTAGAGAGTTGATTACACCTTTCAGCCTTTCAACCTACAGTGGAGTTCCATCATGCTTATTCCGAGCATGAAGCAACTCTTCCTGAAGATTTACTAATCTGAGGGCTTCCTTAGTATCTCTCAATCTGAGAGACTCAGTTAAACGATCATTCTCCTCACTCAGTTGTGAATTCACATCCACTGTGTGAATATGAGTCTCCTGCAGCCTCGAGAAATCTGCCATCAATTGCTCTAGGGCGAGCTGAAGGTCGAGATCCCTTGCTGAGTCTGAGCTAAACTCAGGTGCGTGATCAGGAGAAGAGGCAGAAGAACATACCTCATCATCTGCCATTAGGCAGAGATCATCATACTCCTCATCGGAAAAGAGTTCAGGGGACTGGCGTCCTGGGCCATCAGTGTCTGAGGAATCCTCAGCAAGCATCGGTCTCCTGTCTGAAATCCTGAGCTCTCTCTTTGCTCTCTGATCTTTTCACTCACGAGCACTGATCTTGCAGTGGTAGCACTGATCTACATCAGAAGCAAACTTCTTGTAAGTGTACCTCTTTTCTGATGACTCCCTCCAACTCATTGATGATCGTTCAGGTTTGGAGCTGGATCTTCTGGGCTCAGCGTCGTCTCTCCTCTTGGAGCTTTTCTCTTCTCTGCGCTGCTCAGGCTCATCACGATCTCTCCTGGAATCAGAACCCCTCCTCTCTTCCCTCCAGGGGCTCGATCTCCTGGGGCTGGAATACCTGCGATCACGGGAGTCAGTATAAAATTTCTTATACATGCCGAATCGAGAGTTCAGTTTCTCAAAACACCGTGCCATATCTCATCCTTGCTCATATCTCTCAGTTATTTCGAGCCAGATCCAGTCTCAGGCTCAGGAGTAGCTTTAAGAGCCACGCTCTTCTCTTTCTCAGGAGTCTTCTCCTCACTGACTTCTTCACTGACAGCACCCTTCTTCTTCCTCTTATCGAGGTCAAATTCCAGAGCCTTAAACTCTGGGAATAGGTGAGAGTGAGTAATGTTAGTGAGATCCTGAGTGTTCTTCAACAAGATCACTCCTGTGTCCCATCTTTCAAGGAGACAGTTCATGATTTTAGAAGACACCTCCCTCTTGGGAAACTCCTTCCCAAGGGTTGCTAGCTAGTTCATCATCTTAATGAACCGAGCTTCCATCTGATCGATAGACTCTCCCTCTAACATCCGGAAGGCCTCAAACTTCCTGATCGCAAGATCTCTCTTGTTCTCCTTGATCTTTTCTGATCCCTCACTCATCTCCCTCAAAGCATCCCAGATCTCCTTTACCGTCCACAGGTGCATGAGCCTGACCGAATTCTTGTAAGAAACGGTGTGGAGTATAATGTTCTTAGCAACATTATCCAGTCCGATTTGCTTAATCTGATCAGGATTAAGCGCGGACCTCTCCACTTCTTCATCTCCGGCGGCTGGAACAGGAACATTGCCAGCAACGGGCCAGGTCGTCTGAAGATTCCTCATAAACTTGATCGGACCATGCTCAATCACCATTGGCATCTGATCATGGATGGAGTAGAGATGTGCGAGTACCCTGAATTTCTAATAGTAATAATTATCAATAGAGAATTCAGGAAGACTGCCCTCAAGGCGCTTAGAACCGGATGCCATGATATGCAAGTTTTCAGAAACAAATCTATTCAATTGACCACCAAAAGTTTCACCTCTGAAACTGTTGGTAACCAAAGTCAGTGGTCTTCTGAACCACTGTTCTGATACCATTTGTTGGTTCCGAAACTAGTATAATCAGTGTATGGGGGGAATACACTGATGTCAGATTTTCCTGAAATCTCAGGAAAATTCTCTTTCAGACATAGTCAGGAAGCTCCTGAACTGTTCAGTCTACTGATGGTCCTCAGGGGCAGCAGGGACGGATCAGTGAATAACCAAATAAGCTAAGTCAGAGTTGTGCTCTCAGAAGCTCAGTAGAGATAACAATCCTACTGACCGCTCGGAAGCTAGTCAATTGGGCTACTATCTCAGTAAGCTCAGATTAGTGCGGAATATGAGCCCTTAAGTGTTTACTCGTTTTAGTTCAGAAAACTTTATCAGTTTGCTTAGTGGAAACATGGTTAAGGCTGTTGCACAGTTTACTGATTAGTATGACAAGTCAGTTCTGATGGTTTTTCAGAAACAATGAAAGTATGCTTCAGTTCAGTATGATGACAGTTTATGATCCTGAGCAGAATAGTAAATCAGCACACAAGGGTCTTTTTAACGTGTTTCAGAGATAACCAACTCCTACGTCCACGACCTGATTGAACAGGAAGCTATCCTCAAAACCCTGAGGATAGGTACTTAGGTTTTACGTGCCAAGGGACACGAGTAGCCAACTTCCTCTCTAAGGAACTGACCCCTGGATGGTTTTACAAGTCCCAGTCCTTACAAACAAACCAACCAACTCACAAACTGAGGGGTTTGGTTTTACACGTTTTCCAACTACTCTGCACCTCTGGTAAGCATTAAATGCACTTCAGTCTCCGTACGTACGTGTCACCTTCTCACTGGTCATTTACTCAACGGCTAGTTTGTCGACATTGACTTTACTGATCCTCGTACATTTATATCTCTGAGTTTCTCGTTCTTTACTCAGCATAAATGATTTTCTTATGTTGGAGACTCTGACATTCCTTTTGCTTTATCAGACTTCCATTTTGCACGTGTAACCTTTGGGTCTCTGGACTTACAAGTATCAGATTAACTGATACTAGGCCCAAGTCAGGACTTATGAATATCAGAACGACATTCAGCCTGATCAAGGTTACTTGTGCCCTCACTGATAGAGACTTCCCTGAGCATGCTTAGTTTACTCAGTTCCATCAGGATCAGTGGTCTTCCTAGTTACTCAGCTTCAGGACTCTTCCTAGGTTTTTCAGGTTTCAGCTTCAGGTTGATCAGCTTCAGTGTGATCAAGCCTTCAGGGTTGGACTGGCTTCTGACTTCTGACTTCTGACTTCTGAGACGTCTCTCCATCAGTCTTCAGTCTTCAACACGTTCCCCCTAAACTGAATACCTGTGAATAGAAGAATCTATTCTAACTTATCTATCCCGAACTATCATCCTGACCAACTATACTTAGAAAAATTCATCAAGGGGTTTTGGGATTTAATTAAAACACTCCTGATTGTCCTAACACAACGTGCTTTGGCCTAATAACAAGAAGATTTAGGAAAATAGCCCAATTCTCATATGAAGCTAATCCCCTAATGGCCCTCATGATCAATTCAACATGCCAAGCATTCATACAAACCATCAAGATAGAGAATTGATCATACAACATCTATTTTTTTTTTATCGGTAAATGTTAGTTGTTAGTAGTTAGAAGTTAGTTCACCAAGTCTCCTTACACCCCATATCTCCAAGTTCAACCATATATCTCCCTCCTAATTCGTTCCCAAAGGGAATCGAACCCAGGTCACTCACTCAAGTGAGAAGCATCGCATAGCATTCAAAAGATCAACATTAACACCACATTGCTCCATAGGAATCATACACTAACACACAAGGGTATTAGCCCATGGCTAATTGGGAAAGCAATTGAACAATTGAACTAACTACAATCATCATCATGTTGAAATTTAATAGAGAAAACAAAATCTTACCTATTACAATGAAATTGGGAAATATATTAATTACCTAGAAAATGATCCGACAATATAAAATGAAATTCAATCGGTAAAAATGTAGCTCTAGTTGAGATGAGAATGCAGGAACAAATAGATCGATGATCTGAACGGTAGATCAAAAGTTATCGATGAAATCGTAAGAAGAAATCTTATAAACCCAACTAGTAACTACCTTGTTCTCTCTCTAAACTAATCTAAGAACTTGGAATTATGAAGATTATCACTAAGATGCGTTGAGAATCAGATCCTTGAGGTATTTATAGTGCCCACAATGTTTAGTCCAAAATTCCCTTCATTAAACTCGCGAAAAGATGAAACAGACCTCGAAAGTGTGCCAAACCGAGCCTTCGCACGATCGCATGCAGGAGGCCGCATGATCGCATTCGTGCGAGCTTGTTCATTCGGTCCTTTGATGAACGAACTTGAGATTTCCCACACGAACCCGGCTTGGTCATCGCACGAGCCCTGGCTTCGTGGCGCACGAACCCGGCTTCGTCTCGTTCGATCGATCCTCGACTTCCTCGTTTCCTTCTTATCTTGAGTTCTAGAGCTCCGATTGACTCGATTCTTTTTCCGTTGCGACACTCTCTTCGAACTCTTTGACATGGTATATCATTTGCCTCCATTGGATCAACTCTCAATTCCTGAACTTTTACGAACTTGCTCATCTTTTGCCAGTTTTGCTCGTTTTCACTACAAAACAAAACTTTCTAGCCGAAAAGGGTTAAATACACAAAGTATAGCATTTTAGGGTCAAATATGAACATAAGCACATCAAAACCATAGAGAAATAGATGCAAAAAGATGCAATTATGACCCTAATCACACCCCCAAACTAGATTATTGCTCGGCCTCGAACAACGAAGCGATAAGATAGGGGAACAATTGTATCAATAAAGCATCAAGTACAAGATCAATGCCATAGAATCATCACTCAATATCTAGCAAATCTAAGATACAATATCATCCACTTAATTATCAAAATCAAATCAATTAGCACAATATCAAGTCAATGAGTCATGATCCTCACTAGATACGTGTTTAGCTCAACCCTCAAGTGTTTAGGCTCACTCAATCATCATACCACTCAAGTCTACATTCTCCACCACTTGAAATGACAAATTATTCACACATAAATGAGGACTTTTAAAGGTTGTAGTGTTGGCTCTTTGGTAGGGAAGGAACATATGGATAAAAGTGACTAAGTATGATTAGTAAAGCATATAAGGAATCAAAGTAGAGATCATTCACCTCTTCATTCAAAAATTCAATCTTCCCTTTAAACAAGTTGTGATTATACTCACAACACTAGAGTCAAACTTGACCATAATTTTCCAAAACGTCAACCTTTTTCCTATGCTTTGCTAGCACTTGCTTTTGAACGTTTCTTTTCACATCAATCCATGCATACTTGAATTTCTTTCCACCTTGGCCATCAATTTCTTCATCAAATCACCAATCTTCCTTCCTTCTTTTCACTCTACTAACCATAAGGATAAGAGAGTTCCAAAAAGGAAGGAAAATGACTTAAAGTGTGGTTAGCCAAATGAAAGGTCTGAAGCACAAAATGGTGAGCAATGGATAATAATATCATTGTTAGGCTCATATGGCAAAGTGGCTCAATATATATCAAAGAAATGCCTCAAATCATATCATGTAAATCTTCATCCAATGTAACCTCAAATAAGACCAAAGCCAAGTTCTAGAGTAACATGTATGTGTGTGGAACTCACATAAATAAAGGACATCCGTTCAAGATTGAAACGGGCATCAAAAGCTTAAATCTCACGGGTATTGGTCGATCAAGACTCATATCATATCAACAATGCTCATATCATCGAAATCTCAAGAATCATAGAATCAAAAGTATCAAAGATAAGACAAGAATCAAGAAATAAATCCAATACACTTATCATGACATTCAATTCATCCACACAACCATAAACATATCTCATGCATTCACTACTCAAGGCAACAATAATCTCAAAAATCAACAAGAAAAACATGGTCTCATCCTAAGAATATAGTGCAAAACATCATAGAAACACTAAGCATCAACATAAGAAATGCATTGCCTGATCGTTATCGTTATCGTCGTGGCAAGATGACCAAGTTTATTTATCGAACACAAGGAGATGGAAGATTGAACGGTATGGTTGTTGTTCAAATTCGAAATCACACAAAGCAATAAAGTGGGGAAGGTTTCTTATGTCTACTAGCTTGTCAAGAAAGTAAACTACCTATCACTTTGGTGCAAAGTGAGCAAGTTGTCAGAGATATGTATTAGTGTACTATCCTATGTTTCACATGGTGTTGTATCACTTAATCATGCAATGAGCTATTGCACAATCAATTGGCAAGCCTCTCTAACATGCAAAGGTCTCCCTAGATACACATTAGAGCCCCAATTGTTTTTTCTATTCACTAAGGATAATTCTCATTATCTTAGGAATTTTATCAAACACATAGAATGCTTTAGCCTAATAACAAGAAGATTTAGGAAAATAGACCTTGAGTCCAAAATCAGATTTTTCAAACTTTTCAAAAGGATGGATTCTAGAACCTTACAGTAGCCTTTTTTCAAGTTTAAAAAATAGTAAGTCTACAAGAGTTTTAGAAACTGGAGCACAAAGGTTCCAACTTATGGACTTAACAAGTCTGCAGCTGCAGAGTTAAAAAACTTGCAAAATAACAAATCACTTGTAGACAAAAATATCAGAGGTATTCTCACAATTAAAATTGTATTGAGAATGCTCTAATGTGCAGCGGGATAAAGTGAGTGTTAATGAAAAACAGTATAAACAAACTTAACAGCTGAGTGACTTAAAGAAGTCTACAGCTGTAGAGTCAGTTTTTCTCTGTGAATATCACAAAGTTTTTATGCACTTAGATTTCAAAAGAATGATGAATGTAACAACGAAATTAAATATGCAAGACAAGAATTAAATAGATAGACCAGGTTTATAGTGGTTCAGTGTCTATAAAAAGACCACCTACATCCATTGTTACACCACTCAGGTGCCAAATTCACTAAGATGTGATCACTTAGATCAATACAAGTAGTTCCCCTTAGAACTAGGTTCACTCAGATTCCTATTCTAAAAAGAGATTAAACTACCCTTTTCACTCAGAATATAACTCACAAAGAGTTTTATAAAACCTCACAAAAAGATATCTACGCTAAGTAGAAATATAAAATAGGTGAGGGAACAACAATAAAAAGTGTGATTCTTTCTAAGAAAATCCTAACCAACTATCCTATGAATCACAAAGAATAAAACGAGTAAAGCTCTCTCAGAAAATTTGCTGGCTGTAGACTTGCTTAGGCAGAATGCATGTATGCTCTGGGTTGTTGTGTTTGCTTCCTCTCAGGACTTCATCTACTTATAGATTGAGTGGTGTGACTTATCCGTGGGAATTTCAAATTTGAAATCCGGATAAGGCTCCTCTCTCTCCATTTGGCATGTGTGAGGTGGTCCTCATCATTCACACAAGATAGTACTGATTATACTATGTCCTTTTCTTCAAAATTCTGGTTGTCTTGTAAGTAATCTTCATTTAGCTCCAGAATTAGGAAAATATCCTCGACTTAAGTACAGTTTAGTGAGTGCTAGAGAGCTACACTAATAGTGCTTAAGGTTCTTCATTATTTTCAAATAATCACTGACTTGTACCATCTCTTCAAACGGTTCTTTGCAGCTGTAGAGACTTCAATCTTGCAGCTGT
This sequence comes from Prunella vulgaris, assembly GCA_026898435.1. Taxonomy (NCBI): domain Eukaryota; kingdom Viridiplantae; phylum Streptophyta; class Magnoliopsida; order Lamiales; family Lamiaceae; genus Prunella; species Prunella vulgaris. The sequence continues at coordinate 12,979 of JAPKLY010000708.1, forward strand.
ATAGTCCTGTCAATATGAAAAATTGGCTGTAGAGAAACCTTACAGCTGTAGGGTCATGTCTGGCTATAGACTGATCAAATATACTGCTGCAGACTTCACTTACAACTATATGTTTCAAACACCAATTTCCTTAGCACAAGTGTTAGATCAGTTCATCAAATTAAACACATTGTTTTGCACACATCAAAATCTAAAACAAGGTACTTAACAATTTCCCCCTATTTTGATGTTGGCAAAACAAACAACAAAACAAGTGACAGAGACAATAAGAAATTGTCTTAAAAACAACAAGAAACAGAGCAAAGCAGGGCACAACACAAATCAACAAGAAGACAGAGCAAAGCACAGAGCATAGAGCTGCATAAATTAAAAAGGGGTTCAAGATACAGCTTACAGTAAATAATTAGACTAAAAACTAAAAAGTTTTAGTGTCTAATCTAGAATAGAGTCTTCATCTTCTTCATCATTCTCATCATCAGAATCTTCATCTTGGGCCTTCAGAATTCCTTGCTCCACTAACTTCATGTTTTTCTCATCCTCTTCAAAATATTTCATCAGCATCTGTAATTAATAAGATTCCATCTCTTCTTCTTCCTTCTTGGACTTGAATACCCTCTTAGGCAATGGAATTCTTTTGATCTTTCCACCAAGGAGCCGAGCATTATCTCCTTTATATAATGATCCATCAGCCTTCAAGTCTTTGAATTTTTGGAATCTGTCCTTCTTGAGCTTAATTCTCTTAATCACAGTATGCCTGTTACATATAGTCAAGAATTCCTTCCATAAGTTGTCAAATTCAGCTTTCATTTGATTAACTCTTTCCTCAGAATCTTCAATAAGTACCATTCTCAAAGGTTGAGCAGTCACAACTGCTGTAGATTCATCAGAAGTTTTCTCTCTTTATCTTTCTTTCATTTCTTTCTCTTTCTCTTTCTTCTCTTTACTTCTCTCTCTTGATTCCTTCACTGTTTGTTCCCAATAACCAAAAGGTTTTTGAGATGATTGAACTGTAGATTTCTGAGCTGTAGACTTAGGGAGCTGTATGATCTTGCTTTCTCTAGAGCTTCCCTTCATCTGCTCTGATTGAGTTCTTTCTTCAGTCTGTTCACCCAATCTCATGGACAAGTTTTTAGACTTTGCAGCTTCAAGCTCTTTTGTCCATGACATTCCAATATCCTTCACATTCTCAAGGATATCATCAGTAACCTTTTCCCTTTCTTCAATCTCTTTCTGTATCTTGCTTTCCCCCTCTTTGCCAAGATCAATATGTGATAAAATGGTGTTAAGCTTGCCCATCAAATCCTGCTTTAGAGATTCATTTCCAGTTATCAACTTGGACATCTCATTCTTCATTCCCTTCACTTCTACCTTCAGATTGAAATAGTCATCCTTCATAAGCTTAATATCTTACTGTAAAGTGATAATCTCTCTTGTCTTCTGGCTACTCTCTTTTCTGATTTCTTCATTTTGAGCCAGTAAGCTGTCCACAACAGCTTTGAAATTTTTCTCAAGGAACTTCTTCTCTTCTGAGCTTCTCTCCTCAAACTTCTTCACAAGGTCTTCCATACCTTTTCTCACATTTTGAGAGATAATAGCATCAGGTACTTGTTTAACTTGCTTCAGAATCTCAGCTTCAATGCCTTTGAAAGATTCCTCCAAATGCTTCAGTTGGGATACAACTTCCTTGGGTGTCATCTGAGGATTTGTATGACTGTCCTCCTCCTCAGAATCTCCTTCTCTGATAACACATTCTTTCCCTTTTATAACTTTCTGAGCTTTGGAAGGTGCCAACTCTACAGTTGTACGGTCTTCAGTGGAAGCCTTCCTTTTGCTAGGAGTTACAACTACTTCAGTAGAGAATTCAACAATATAATCATCTATATTTTCTCTCTCAAGGGCTGAATAACTCTGCAGTGGGGGAGTTTCATGCCTATAGATCTCTTCCAAAGTGAACATTGCAGATGGAGATTGATGAAAAATGCTTGTGATGGGGTTTGACAAGTCTTTTGCACTTTCATCAATATCCTTAGCTGTATCATCAACAACTTGCTCATCAACTTGAACAATATCATCAGTTTGAACTTCAGTTTCCATAATCTTATCTTGAATTTCTACTTGAGCTTGAGCCTGTGCACCACCCATTGGTGCATCATCATTACCATCTTCATCATCATCTGGCTTTTGTTTTGGCTCTTTGCATGGGGAATCATATTTTCTTGTTTTCTTCTCCTTTTCAGATTGATCTTCTACAGGATTTTCTTCTTCAACAAATACTGGATCTGCAGCACTAGCTCCTGCAGATTCCATCAAAATGGCTTCCTTGGCCAAATAGTTAAGCCCTCAGCTTCAACTATTTGGTGACTACCTTCACCAGTCTTCTGTGGCAATTCTTCATCACTTTCAGTGCTCACAACATCATACTTCCCTTTTCCTTTGTCTTTTCTTCTTTTATCAACAATAAAGTCATCTAAGAAATTAGGCTTCATTAATTCATTGACACCACTGCAATTTGTCCAGTCAACTACCCACTGGAACAAATTCCTTTCCTCAACTGTCAACTTATCTAATTCCTCTCTGACTATCTTCCAGTCATCAAATTTTTATCTTTCTTCTTCAAATCCTTCTACCCTCTCAACTGGAACAACAGGGAGTTGTTCAGTTTCAGGTTCAGGAACTTCAGCCTCTTCAAACTGTTCCTCAGTAGCTTGTATCTCAGACTGTATAATTGGCAAGTCTACAGCTGTAGACTTATCAGTTTCAACATCTCTTACTTTCTTAGAATGAAACTTTTTCTACCTCTTTTCTCTATCAATCTCATCTTCTGAGTCAGTAAGTTCATCCACTAGGAGTTTTCTTCTTACATTCTTCTTTTTCTTCTTCTCAAGTTCTTTTGGTGATCTGATAATGGTGAGAACCTTTCTTTCAGACGGCTTCTTTCTCCTCTTAGATTCATGGGCCATAGGAGCATCCATAGCTCCTCTCTTGAAATTAGCCCTCCCAATTATTCTATGAGTAATAATGGGTTGACCCTCATGCCCATTAAACAAGGTAAATCCAACTTCTTTCAAAATATAGTTTAAGAACAAACCAAAGCCTTTGTTCTTACTAACCTTAACAACATCATTTCCTATATTCCTCAACAAAAGTTCTCCAATATCTATCTTAATCTCCTTAACAAATGCTATCATTAAATCCCACATCAAGATAGTGCCAGTATCATGAGCACCAGTTCTACATAATAAGCATTTATCAATAGCTTCATAAAGATAGACATACTCAACTGCTAAGTCAGTCTTCTTGAATGTCCTCTTCAATTTTTTTGGAAATGGCTTCTTTGCAGTAAATCTTTTCCAATACTTCTCATCTTCTTCAGCAAAGTTGAAAGTTGATATTATCATGAGCTTCACCTCTAGTCCTTCGATGTAGAGCCTTGCAGATATCTCCAGCTGTAATCTTTACATTCCTTCCTTGCATCTTCACAGATAATGTTTTTCTTTCTACGTTGGCTTCACCATTCTGGTAGAATTCGTGTACAATCTTATCATCATATAATCCGGGATTGTGAGTAAGACTGTAATGAACGCCTTGGTTCACTATGTGCTTTACAACTTCCTCCATAGCATCAGTAGGATGCTTCTTCAGGATTTCATCGAAGTCGAATAAAGCTCCAAATATCACTTTCATAGCCATGATTCTTGGTTTCTTTTGAGTAAGGGATGGGGAGTGTTTAAGGTTTCAGGGTGTTCAAAATGTTAAAGTGAGATATAAAAGGATGAAGGGTCCTTTAAATACCTTTCCTTAAACAGTCATTAAGAACAAGGGTATAACAGCCTTTGACCTAAAATTTATGAGCTTTTGAATTCTGAACAAAAATTTATAATTTAATTTGTCCAAAATCTAACTCACATAGAGTTTAATTCCATTTAAAATCTTACACGTACTCACACATTTTATTAATTAAAATGCCTGAATAAATTAAAAAATTATGTAACTTAGTACAAAAGTTTTTTAATTTTGTGGTGCTCCATTTAATTTGCAGAATTTTACAAAGTACTGTAAATTCCCTAAGTTTGCAGTTGACATTCTTAGAGTTTTGGAAATATACAGTTGGTAAGGAATTTGCAATTCTGAATTAAGTCTACAGCTGTAGAGTTCGACTCTACAGTTGAATGACTTTGCAACTGCAATTTTCCTTTTCACTGATTTTCCAATTTTCTGAGCTTGTCTTTGCAATTTAGTGATTTTCACAGAGTCTTTTTACAATTTTAACATTCCCAAATTACCTCAAGATGGAAAATCTTGATTCACACAAAGGTTTAGTGAAAATATCAGCAAGATTCAAATCAGTATGAATCTTTGTCAATGTCACATCCTTTCTTTCAACATGATCTCTTATGAAATGATGCCTTACATCTTTGTGTTTTGATCTAGAGTGTAAAACTGGATTCTGTGTAATGGCAATAGCACTTGTATTGTCACAGAATATAGTTGTTTCTTTTGCATCAATCCCATAATCTTGTAATTGATATTGCATCCATAAGATTTGTGCACAACAACTTCCAGCAGCAATGTATTCTGCCTCAGCTGTAGAAAGAGCAATAGAATTTTGATTTTTACTGTGCCATGCCACCAGTCTTTCACCTAGGAATTGACAAATCCCACTAGTACTCTTCCTATCAATCTTGCAGCCTGCAAAATCTGAGTCAGTGTAGCCAATGAGTTCAATTCCTCCTTCTTTAGGATACCACAATCCTAGATTTTGTGTGGATTTGACATACTTGATGATTTTCTTTACAGCTTTCAAGTGTGATTCCTTAGGATTCACTTGGAATCTTGCACATACACCTACTGCAAACATGATATCAAGTATGCCAGCTGTAAGGTATAGCAATGATCCAATTAGCCTCCTATATTTGGTTACATCAACACTTTTGCCATTCTCATCTTCGTCAAGACTCACAGAAGGTGTCATGGATATATTGGTAGGCCTAGAACTGTCCATTCCAAATCTCTTTATAAGTTCTTGAGTATATTTAGCTTGATTGATAAAATTCCATCTCTCATTTGCTTAACTTGTAATCCCAAAAAGAAATTCAGATTTCCCATCGTGCTCATTTCTAATTTCTCAGTCATGAGCTTAGAGAATTTTCTGCATAATTCCTCATTGGTTGTCATCTGAATAAGGTTTTGTCAATCATACCCTTTTTGAATCCATTTTTGATCAGATGATCACATATGGTATCATACCATGCTCTTGGTGCTTGTTTAAGTCCATAAAGGGCTTTTCTATGCTTATAAACCTTGTCTTCAGCTGTAGATTCCTCAAATCCTTGTGGTTGTTCAACATACACTTCTTCTGAGAGTAAACCATTGAGAAATGCACTCTTTACATCCATTTGGTAGACTGTAAAGTTCATATGTGCAGCATAGGCTAGAAATATTCTTAAATCTTCTAATCTTGCAACAGGGGCAAATGATTCATCAAAATATATGCCTTCAGATTGACAATAGCCTTGAGCTACTAGCCTTGCTTTATTTCTAGTTACAATTCCATCTTCATCATGTTTGTTCTTGAATACCCACCTAGTCCCAATCACTTTGTGATTCCTAGGTCTTGGAACAAGTTCCCACACTTGATTTATCTCAAAACCATTCAATTCTTCATGCATTGCAATAATCCAATTGACACCTTGCAGTGCTTCATGAATATCAGTAGGTTCTGAAGATGAAAGAAATGTAGCAAACATTACCTCATGGATTTGTTTTCTGGTTCTTACAGCACGTGATGGGTTTCCAATTACATGCTCAGGGGGGTGATCTTTCAACCAAATCAAATCTGACACAGGTTCTAATCTTTGATCATTATTCTCTACAGCTGTAGATTCACCTACTGCAGACTCTTCAAGTCCTTTTGTTGGTGATTCTACTTCTGTTTGAACATTCTCATAGACTAGGTCTTCAACATTCTCTAATGGAGGTAACTCAACTATCACAGTGCCAAAGTCTTTGTTGGTCAAATCTACAGGAGTTTTGATCTCAACATACTGTTGTTGACATGTGACTGTAGAGTTGTCCTCTTTAGAGTCTTTAATAATTTCTTCAGGGGAGATATGTTGTTCATAAAAAACAACATGATGTGACTTTTCCACAATCATCAATCTCTTGTTATACACTCTAAATGCCTTGCTAACATTAGAATAACATAGAAAGATACCTTCATCTGACTTTAAATCAAAAGTCTTAAGGTGTTCTTACCCATTATTCAGTAAAAAGCATTTGCATCAAAAAATATGTAGATAAGAAATATTAGGAGTCCTTCCTTTCCATAACTCATATGGAGTCTTATTATGATCCTTAACAATCAAGCATCTATTTTGTGTATAGCATTCAGTGCTTGTTGCTTCAGCCCAAAATTTCTTAGGAAATTTTACTTCAACAATCATTGTTCTTGCAACTTCCTTGAGTGTTCTATTCTACCTTTCAGCAACTCCATTCTGCTGTGGGGTTTTAGCTGCAGAGTATTCATGTACAACACCATAAATGAACAATACTCTTCAATAACTTTGATGCGGGCAAAAATGTCATCCACATCTAACAGATGATTAGAAGCGAGAACTAGATTGCATCTCTGCAACAGCTTCAGTTGGATTCCAAGAAAGGGGCTGCGCCACTCTCAAATTCAAGGAAGATGATCTCCATGATAAACTTCATATGATATCAAGGATAACCTGCACAAAACTGAGCCGAAGGGGGCTCCGGCGTCGGTCCTCCGACGCTCAAGTCAGTAACGTATTCAATAAGAATGATATGAAAATATCTCAATTGAATATACATTTATCAAAATAGAGAAGACAATAATTCTGATGATGTTGCCCTAGAAGGCAAAATGAGGGTATTTATATATCTCCCCTGTGAAGGGTAAAATGGTAATACTCATAGTGTTGCCCTAATTCATGTATGACCACAAAATAGAATAATACTGCTGGGCAGCAGTTCTGGTGCGATATCCAACTCTGATCTCATTCTCAGAGTTGAGAAAATAACTTTCTCCGGCTGTGGATTATAGGCATATGTCCACATATCCATAAATGTATTGTTTGCAATGTAATCTATTTCTGTCAAATTTCCCATTTAGTACGATTTCTGGCTCTGAAGATTTCGGAGCCAGAACATAGCATATTCATCAGTTTGTGAATAAGCACTAAATCATTATGAGCTCTATATGAGCTGAAATGGGCTTATACTTGAACCGACAATAGATCCATCACTAATTTGGGATCGAGTATCATATGTCAATCTTTATTCTTATCACATCTCTCATCTCTGGTAGAGAATGATTTATTAATTTAGTGCACCTCTTTGGTCAATGTAGAGGATTTTCGCATATTTCTTATTACAATAGAATGACTTCTTACATCTAGTCCAACTCTGGGCCAGATTTGAGAGAAGGTTTTTCTATATTGAGAGTTGTCCATATTCATTTCTCACATATGAAAGTATGTGTATACTTTGTCACATCAACTACTCCCCCCTATAACAAATAAAATTTTCTTCTGGATTTTATATGGAATATATACTGCCCTGCTTTTTCGTCCATTAGCAGATAATGTTATCTTCTTTCTTTTCATATTCTTAGTTCGCTTTTCCATATATCAAGCTTCAAGCTTAATTTCAACATTTCAAATCATCATGCCTCTTGGTCTATTATGATCTCAACTGCACACATGGCAACTACACTTGGGAGCAGTTTATCAATTGTCATCTTGCCGGGAAAAGGAAGTTTCCTGACCTGGGTTAACTTTTTTTATTTTTCTTTATTCTAATTCTGCATTAGTTTCTTTGTGCTCTTAGAAGGAGCTTGCAATCAATATTTTACGTTCCTCAGACGTGACATTTTCTTGCCACTCTGATCTCTCAACTCATTAGTTCTTCCATTCAAAGTTTATGTTGTAAAATATAGGCATTTTCAATCCCATATTAACTTTCTAGCGGATTTACTATCTCTTCTTAGGACTGAAGATTTTGCTTTAAATTCTTTCAATCTTAGTCTCTTTTCTTAAGTGAATAATCTCACTATCAACTCTCGGGAGTTGATGCGAATGCATACTCCCTCCTCTGGACTTCACCTCAGCTCTTGAAGTGAAGTGAATAATCTGAATATCAACTCTTAGGAGTTGATGCGAATGCATAGTCCTTCCTCTGGACTTCACTTCGGCTCTTGAAGTGAATAATCTCAATATCAACTCTTGGGAGTTGATGCGAATGCATACTCCCTCCTCTGGACTTCACCTCAGCTCTTGAAGTGAATAATCTCAATATCATTCATCTCTGAAACTTAATGTATGATTAACAGTTTTTCAGTTGCATTCAAAAAGTCCATAATATGACTTCTCATCCAGAGAGCTGTATGTTTACATATTCTCGTGTCTGCCCTCTGGTTATTTTGTATACCCAGCTCTGGCTGAGGTTCTCATAATTATTCATGTTCTAATTTATGCTAAATTTTCATAAAACGTGAATGTGATTCATGCTCACTTCTTACTTAGATTTACCACTCATAAATTTAAGAGTTGTACATCCTTTGTATTTTTTTAGAGATATCCTCTAAAAAGTATCTTCGTAAAGAATTTCGTTATTCATTATCAGCTTCATATTTAGCTTCACTTCTTGAAGTTTCATGCTCTAATTATAATGAGATCCACCATGGCCAGAGATATGATAAAAGCTCTGGTCCTTTCCTCCTTTCATTATCATAGTATACGCATATCTACTCTTTTCCCTCTCTTTTCTGAGGAGAAATCAGTTCACAGTGTGTTCTCTTCTCAGAGAATTCAAATCAATAATCTTCTCTGGCACTTGGTTAGTGAGCAAAGACATATCTTTTTCAATTATGAGATATGATAATTTTACCTCGTCTGATCGAGAGACGGAACAGGTCAACATCAAATTATCATAGCTGTATATTCTGCTTTATCTCCCTCTGAGCCACATCACATCAATTATAGTAACTTACATTGGAGTTTCTCTTTTAATGTCGGCACTCATAGCTGATCTGTCATCTTTGGCAGCTATCATACCTCTTTTGTTTCCAACACTGTTTTTTCTCAAGGCATCTCCTAAGAAAAAGGGACAATGTGTCGGGCGTGTTCTGGGCCCTAATTTTCTGGGCATGCTATTACTCTATTCTCTCTCTGGCCAAATCATATTTGACTGAATAAGTATCATAAATATCAACTCTGGTAGCTGCTCTACCCTCTTGTCACTGGGCAGCTGCTGTGCCATTTCTTGTTCACATTGTTTTCTCTAAGGACGTCCCCAAAGAGAAAGAACAACGTGTCGGGCACGCTCGGGGCCATAATTTTCTTGGCACATTCCAGGCCCTAATTTTCCGGACACGCTCTGGGTCCTAATTTTTCGGCACATTCCAGGCCCTAATTTTCCGGACACTCTCTGGGTCCTAATTTTTCAGGCACATTCCAGGCCTTAAATCAGATCCGGGCTCAGAGAAATCTGAGACTTACAGGATGTAAATCGGATCCAAGGTCAGAGTCATCTGAGACTTATAGGATGTAAATCGGATCCGGGCTCAGAGCCATCTAAGACTTACAGGATGTAAATCAGATCCGGGCTCAGAGAAATTTGAGACTTACAGGATGTATATCAAATCCAAGCTCAGAGAAATCTGAGACTTACAGGATATAAATCGGATCCAGGCTCAGAGCCATCTGAGACTTTAGGATGTAAATCGGATCCAGGCTCAGAGCCATCTGAGACTTACAGGATGTAAATCGGATCCAGACTCAGAGCCATCTGAGACTTATAGGATGTAAATTGGATCCGGGCTCAGAACCATCTAAGACTTACAGGATGTAAATCAGATCCAAGCTCAGAGAAATTTGAGACTTACAGGATGTAAATTAGATCCGGGCTCAGAGAAATCTGAGACTTACAGGATGTAAATCAGATCCAGGCTCAGAGCCATCTGAGACTTATAGGATGTAAATCGTATCCAGGCTCAGAGCCATCTGAGACTTATAGGATGTAAATCGGATCCGGGCTCAGAGCCATCTGAGACTTACAGGATGTAAATCAGATCCGGGCTCAGAGAAATCTGAGACTTACAGGATGTAAATCAGATCCGAGCTCAGAGAAATCTGAGACTTACAGGATGTAAATCAGATCCGGGCACAGAAAAATCTGAGACTTACAGGATGTAAATCAGATCCGGGCTCAGAAAAATCTGAGACTTACAGGATGTAACCATTTCTGACTTATAGGATGTAAATCATATACGGGCTCAGATAAATCTGAGACTTACAGGATGTAAAAAGCCATCTGAGACTTATAGGATGTAAATCGGATCCAGGCTCAGAGCCATCTGAGACTTACACAATGTAAATCAGATCCGGCCTCAGAGAAATCTGAGACTTACAGGATTTAAATCAGATCCGGGCTCAGAGAAATCTGAGACTTACAGGATGTAAATCAGGTCCGAGCTCAGAGAAATCTGAGACTTACAGGATGTAAATAATCTGTTACACAACAAAGGGGGTGTTATCCTAATTCTCGGAGGCCGTCATTTCAATACAACAAGTAAACAACACATCTTTATACATTCTTCATCATTTCTTCATTTTCGGATCATGCTTCAACAATTCACTTGTTAAAAGACGATTCATCATGCAAACTCTAAATGCATACTGGACTCCATGCATGAATAGCTATTTTAGAGATGGTTCTCTTAAAAAAATATCTCAACTATGACGTTAATTCAGTCTCACTTGCATTTTTGGTAAACAAACATGCATCTAATCTTGTCTTCATAGCGATTTTTGCTAAGCATATATCAGATGTTACACAAGAGTACCGTCACATATTTCATAGCGCATATTCAACATGTTATTTTCCAAAATCGTCAAGAAAATAATTCTTATAGGGCCTCAAAGACATGTTTAACCATATATTCCTCTCGACATCTCAAAGAGAGTCTATATTCACGATTCCAAATAAATATTCATTGTATCTTCATGCTACACCAGTTGAGTAAGAAATATTGGCATGAATTTATAGCATGCTTCACACACTTTCGCCAAATTTTCCTTAGAAAACTATCAAAGCGCATCTTCATAAACGTAATTCGTTTATTTCGTGTCTAGGATTGATCACTTCTGACATATTCAGCACATGTTCTCATGCCAGATTCTCATTTATCATATGAGCTAAAATATTTCTATTCGAGAGTGATTTCGATTAGATTATCAAGCAATTCACCTTCTCAAGTAATGTCTCAACTTAGATTCAAATGAGGGGATAGATATACCTTCTTTGGGCTGTTAAATATGCATCGACAAGGTTCCTTTACTCGCGAGCTTTCTTATCATCTTCATCATTTCACGTTGGGAGGTTCATCCTCTCATGCATCTTCCTCTAATTTTCACTCTCTCCAGTGTGAAAATCAAAAGTATATTTCTTCATAAAGATTAATCAAATCATTAGTGGCAAACTAATTTCATCTAAGGATAATACTCTCAAGTATATACCATGAAATAAACTTAGTGTCCCAATTACTGGACTAAGTTTTTCCAAACAATCATGTTTTGCTTGATCGCGTGATCAAGAGGCTAACTCCAATTCCAAACCTTGTGTGGCGAGGTCCAAACATTAATTCCACACAATTCCATTCAAAAAGTCAAATCAAGAATCAATATCTTCTTCAAGATATTTTTTGCTATAGTGCAATCACCATTCAAGTTTAAAATTCATTATTGGGCAAAGTTCATGCTTCATCAAGCAAGTATACATACAGGTACATACATGCATACATATACTTCTTCATAGATTTGTCCCCAAACCCATTTAATCATCTTTTTCAGCCTACTTACTCTTCTAGGCATTTAATCAAGTATGTGGTGGGCGTAATTCATCACCTCAAATTCTCAAGCTTAAAAATATCAAGTTCGCTTCAAAACGCAACATATCATATGTACTCAACAGTTATCAGATGAATCAATTCAATCAGATTCAAAGAATGGGATACTCGCAACATTCCCATTTATGTGCAACAATGTTTAACACTTCAAACAAAGTATCGCAAATCACAGCTCAATTCTAGCCTTTAGCATTATTAATTTAGCAAGAACTTAATCAGATAAACATATAGTCCAGCCATGTCCACAAATATATAGTAGACATTTATCAATTTCATGGACTCATATTCAAAATATAGATATTCAATTTCAATGAACAATTCCTCATGTATAACTCATAATCTCTGTTTCTACAATTACCAAAGCAGCAACCATTCGCATGTTGGTATTCAAAGCCAACAGCTCCAAGCCTGTCTATCTGGGCAACGACTTACTCAAATAGGTGTATAATCAAGCTATACCCAAATACAGAAATCAATGGCAAATAATAGTAATCACATTTCATGAATATATATACCTTCTTTCATTTATCATGAGTGCTCCATATCAGTAAAAGAATCAATCAGATAAAAGTATGGTCAAGAAATTCTCTCAGTTATCAAACAGACGTATATCATTCTCACAAATTCACATACCTTTACTCCTACGTATAAATACTCTACTCCAGCAATCAATTTTGCAGAGTGTAACATATATCCATATCATACTCTTTTGCTCATAACAATATAAGAATTCAATTGGGTATCACCTGTTATCTTCAAACAAGGATAAGTAATTGGGCGTAATTGGAATCGAGTTGCGAATTAATGTCGCCCATCCGAGCAACAATCTGGAATGAATTCATTCCGACTCCGGGTGGGTCTTCACAAAACTCCGGCAAACAAATTGTATGTGAACTATTATGCCCAGCGAGGGCGTCAATCGAATGGGTCTCGCACAGAAATGGGGACTTGCTGCGTTATTTATGGTTCAGGGTACAGGGGTCACCCAAGTCAGGGATATATCATACGGTTACCAGAATTACATCATTGAGGAGGGGATTCCCAGCCTCAAATCCGATTACCGAAACCTGCACAATCAAGACGCGGCATATTAAGTATCATTTATCAGCAGAGGAAAAGGCACCACTAATTATAATGGTGATTCACAGAAGCCATGTGCTGAGATGGCGATTCAAGTAACTATAGAGGCATGATTGGAATTCTCTGTGGACTCAATCACATCCGCAATCGAGGAAAAAGATGAATCACAGCTTCTGATCGCAAAAGGCAGCGATCTGTACCATTACATGAATCTTGTACCATCAGGAAGGCGCTCAATGCCCAATATCGACGCACAAGAACATTTCGCAGATAGGGATGGCGATGCCGAGACGACGACGCCTCTGTGACCACTTTCTCGGCGTTCATCGGATTGCGGCAGCAGTCCGATCGCACGACCTTGTAGCATCTACCACCCAACAGCGTTCACAAAATCAGAATGTCATTTTTGTTTTCATTGTTTTCTCTTTCATCATGGTTGCAAAATGTTATTGCAACTTGAACGACTATCTCCCATTTTTCCCCCAAATTTCTTGGGTTTTCTCTTATCCTCCTCACCACATGGTGATTTGGGGATTTTCTGTAACAAAAATTAGATTAAACCAATAGTACATCTTAAATCGAGCAGGTATTCAATAGTGAAATTCAAAACACACTAAATTTGCTCAATCTCTTCAATAACTTTTCTTATCTGTTAAAAGGATTAGGATCCTTAATGGTTTCGTGAAAATTCTCACGCCTTAGCTCGGATTTCCCACAGACGGCGCCAGTTGATGCGGGCAAAAATATCATCCACATCTAACAGATGATTAGATGCGAGAACTAGATTGCATCTCTGCAACAGCTTCAGTTGGATTCCAAGAAAGGGGCTGCGCCACTCTCAAATTCAAGGAAGATGATCTCCATGATAAACTTCATATGATATCAAGGATAACCTGCACAAAACCGAGCCGGAGGAGGCTCCGGCGTCGGTCCTCCGACTCTCAAGTCAGTAACGTATTCAACAAGAATGATATGAAAATATCTCAATGGAATATACATTTATCAAAATAGAGAAGACAATAATTCTGATGATGTTGCCCTAGAAGGCAAAATGAGGGTATTTATATATCTCCCCTGTGAAGGGTAAAATGGTAATACTCATAGTGTTGCCCTAATTCATGTAGGACCACAAAATAGAATAATACTGCTGGGCAGCAGTTCTAGTGCGATATCCAACTCTGATCTCATTCTCAGAGTTAAGAAAATAACTTTCTCCGACTGTGGATTATAGGCATATGTCCACATATCCATAAATGTACTGTTTGCAATGTAATCTATTTCTGTCAGATTTCCCCTTTAGTACGCTTTCTGGCTCTGAAGAGTTCGGAGCCAGAACATAGCATATTCATCAGTTTGTGAATAAGTACTAAATCATTGTGAGCTCTATATGAGCTATTCTGGGCTTATACTTGAACCGACAATAGATCCATCACTAATTTGGGATCGAGTATCATATGTCAATCTTTATTCTTATCACATCTCTCATCTCTGGTAGAGAATGATTTCTTAATTTAGTGCACCTCTTTGGTCAATGTAGAGGATTTTCGCATATTTCTTATTACAATAGAATGACTTCTCACATCTGGTCCAACTCTGGGCCAGATTTGGGCGAAGGTTTTTCTATATTGAGAGTTGTCCATATTCATTTCTCACATATGAAAGTATGTATATACTTTGTCACATCAAACTTGATTTGTGAATTCTGTTCTTCTATCAGATCTGATCTTCACAATCTTCAAATTCTTTTCATTTTGAATCCTTCTCAACAATTCTGGTAACCGCTGTAGAGTTTCACTCTTCTTTCTTAGAAACACAATCCAAGAAAATCTTGAGTAGTCATATACAACAACCAAAGTATACTTCTTCCCACTTATACTTACTGGTTCTATGGGTCCAAAAAGATCCATATGTAGTAGTTCACGTGTTCTTGAAGTGCTTGGGTGTGATTTACTTTTGAAAGTCTTCTTGATTTGTTTCCCTTTGACACAAGCATCACATAAGTGTTCCTTCCTGAACTTAGTGTTTGGCAAACCTCTTACAAGTTTGTTATTCACAAGTTCATTCATGATTTTAAAGTTTATGTGATTCATTTTTTTGTGCCATAGCCAACTAACTTCATTGGAACTATTAGCTAGAAAGCAGGTAGTTTCAGCTGTAGAGTTCCACTCCACAATGTAAACATTCCCTTTTCTAGTTCCTGTCGGTTTAGTGGTTTGAGATTCAACATCTTTGACTATGCAAGTGTCATGTGTAAAGTCTACAGTGTAGCCTTTGTCACAAAATTGGCTCACACTAAGCAAGTTATGCTTTAATCCATCTACCAAATAAACATTATTCATCTGAACTTTTCCTTTGAGTAGACATCCTGATGCTTTAGCTGTTCCACTGGCATTATCACTAAAAACAACTTTAGGACCTTTATGATCTTTCACATTTCTATCTCCAGTCATATGTCTTGCACAACCACTGTCAATGTACCATATCTCTCTTTTGGTGGTTGTAACATGTCCCTGCAAAATAAAGTGAGTTATTTAGGAATCCAATACTTTGGATTTCCTCCAGTGTTACTCTTTGCAATCCAAGCCTTTTTAGGAGCTGTAGAGTTGTTAATTCTACAGTTCTTGCTTGATCCTCCTCTTTGAGTGCTTGAAGATGTCTAACATATTTCCATTCCAGAATCTAACAAAATTGAGTCTTCTTTCCATATCCAATCTATGAAAGACTTCTTCTTCTGACTGTATACTTGATTCTGCAGTTTGTTTCAAGGTTATGTTTTGAAACATATTTGAGACATCTTATTCAGTATCTTCCATGATCTCGTTGATCTTTTGTTGTCTTCTTGGTGATAATTCTTTGAATGAATTCAAGAATTTCAAATCCTCTAGCTGTAGGGTTGAGTCTACAGCTTCATCAGGGGTTGATTATCTGATAAACTTTCTTTCAGGTCATGGAATTGACTTTTGTAGGTATTTCATCCAGACACAAGGATTATAAGCATTGTGTTCTTCAAGTTCAGCTATCATCAATTCTTGACTTCTGATTGTTTCTTTCAATTCATCACAATCTGCAATTCTACAACTTGCTTCATTGAAATGTTCTTCATTGTCCTCTTTCAGACAACTGTAACCTTCCTTCAGTTCTCGTAGAATCTGCAGTTGTTTCTCAGCATCTTCTACTCCAGCTAACAAAGCTTTCACATGTTCTCTTCCAATGTGATTATCTGTTCTAAGATCTTCATTTTCCTCTTGTAGTCTTTGGATTGCACTTAGCATGTCACTGGAAGAATCCTTTTCTGTAATATAACTTGATGATGATGAGCATACCTCTTCATCTTTAGCCATAAGACAGATCAGGGCTTCTTCATCTGAGTCTGTAGAGTCAGAGTCTTCTAAAACTGCAGTTGACTTTTGAGAAGAAGAGGGACAGTGTTCCTGGTATTTATTAAACTCAGAAAGTAGTGCTCTAATTCTCTCCTTTACAAACTTTTCTTTCTCTCTCTAATGATTTTCTTCTTCATCAGTGTACTTTTCAACTTTGGGGTATGGACAATTCTTGATGTAATGTCCTGGTTTTCTACAGTTATAGCACAAATAAGTTGAATTAGGTGCTGTAGATTTCACCTTACCATCTTCCTTTGGTGTGAACTCACTATGCCAAAAATAGCCTTCGACCACGGGTATGCATATTGACCGTGGTCTTAAGTGGCAAACCCGTGGTGTTAAATATACCCGTGGTCTTAAGTTCAGTGTTCACACTATAAGACCACGGGTTTAACCTCTCGTGGTCCTTTCTCGTGGTTTTAAGTTAATGCACATAACAAAATACAACAGAGATAAACACCGTGGTCTTTTTTCGTGATCTTAACTTTTCTTTTAATTAAATAAAATATATTTTATTTAAAATATTAATAAAATATATGAATAATATCCCTAAATCGAACTACATACAGGAAACAATCAACTCAAACCCTACAACTTAAATCTCAACTCACGCCACAACTCACGACCACTCACGCCGCCGGACACTTAGCAACTGTCCGTCCACCGCCGGACACTTAGCAACCGTCCGTCCACTGCCGGATTCTGCCCCTTCCCACCGATTCCAACGCCGTTCTCTTCTCCTAATTTAGACGCGGCCCTTCCATTCTCCGTCGACTCAATAAAAAATGAGAAATAGAGAGGGCGCGTACTCTGCCTCCGTCGGCTGTGGCTCCGACTCTTGCACCTACTCCACCTTCATCGTGTCTTACTGTGTGAGGTCACTGTCCACCATCGATTGTTGCCGTTATCCTTGTTTTCTCCAATTACATCTCCATCGCCAGTGACATTTTTTTTCAGGTTAGCCTTTTAGGGTTGTTTTTGCATTTCAGAAATTGCATATTTCTCGCCATAGAAACAAAATTTTCAGTTGAGTGAAAAATTTCTGTTGGGTATCAGGTATTCTGGATTTTGGGTATTTCTCACACTGTCATTATAAGTTTTAATTTTTGGTGCTATAATGATTTTAATTATTCCTTATAAATTACTATTGAAGAGGGGGGTTGGGTATATTTTTGTGTTTCTTTGCGAAGATATAAGAGTGAGCAGGGGTTTTTTATACAGTAGAGTACGTAGCAGTAGAGGAGTATCAGTGAGTGGTAGATAGATATTCATAGAATAGGAAAAAAAATGTAATACAATGGGCTGGGGGTTTTATTTTGGTTGTTCTGTTCTTTGAATAGGAGAAAAAATGTAATACAATGGCCATGCATTTGGGCACACAATTGGTCTGTACACTTTGGGCTTCAACATCTTTCCTTTCTTCTTATTACTTTATTCACAAGATATGTGCAAATTGATAGAAGGCAGATTGATGTCCCAAATTTTTTTAGAACGAACTTGAAATTCCTGTGAAATAGATAGAAGCCTGATTCTTATGTTGCTGCTATCTAGCTACTTCTTCAAGGGAAAGTTAGGCTTGACAAAATGTTGCCCCTTTTCATTATAGGACATGGACACTACTCCCTTTTTATTATTGGGTTTATATCGCAACCAAATTCTTTGTTATCTGAAATTGTTTCTGCCCGGCGATCTCTTTAATCGGTGGTAATTCAATTTTTGATTGTGCAGCAATTGACTTCTTTAAGGGTTAAGCAGTAAATGGATCTTTGTTTGATTATAGATGATTAACTGTAGATAAGCAATTCCCCCTGTTGTAACTTGTAAAGCAACTTCAATTCGTTCATTCTTGTAGTTCTTTTTTACTTCATCTTTTTTTTTTCTGAGTTTGGATTCTCGTGTGTATTAAGTGTTTTTATTGTACAGGTTTTACACATATACTAGCTGCAGGCATGGCAAATAACCCTCCACCATCTGGTTCACAGGTAGGGTTCCTAGTTATCATCTGTTTTTTTTAATTCTTTATCATAGAGAATTGTTTGTTTCTCTTACTTTTTCCAGCAATTTAAATCTGTTATAGCCATATAGGTATATATGGTCCTTCCTCTATTAGGCGTGAATGACTGTGCTATACTTGTGGATATTCCACAGACAAAAACAATTGGTTTATTTGATTTTTACACTGGTTGTTTGGACTAATAGTTAGGTTTAGGTTCTGTTAGTTAACTCTTGTGGGTCGATTGGTGTTGGTCTAATAATTAAAATTCACATTCATTTTATCTTGTTTACTATCATTATCATTTAAATTTCTTTGGCAGTTGAAATTGAGTTGGTTGAGTGTGGCCTCCACTTCTAGCTAGTCATAATGTCTAAAGACTTCTGCAGCCAATGTGTCAATGTTTTATCAAAATAGAGGGTGCATCATTTTATTGCAGAGAGGGTTATAGCCATTCTTGCATTTATAACTTGAGGGAATTTTGCTTATTGCAATTAGAGAATTTATTTTTGTTCTCTGCTCGGATTTAGGCTGAAACAATTATTATTATGTTAAAAAATGTTACACAGGTTTTTGGGCTTAAAGTACTAGTCAGGAGCTTTTTACCTCTTAAAAATGCAAGTGTTAGTCTCCTGTTAGTTTTTTGCTGGACATTATCCTAAAGTTTCTGAAAATTGTGGATTTTGTGCTGGCAGCATCCAATGGTGATGATAGTGCAGATCAATTTATGAGTTTTTGCCTTGCATTTATCTATACCTTTATTTGAAGAGTAATAGCTGCTGCAATATATGATTGTTACACTGGAAGTTTCCACAGAAAATTCCTAAGCGCAAATCAATTGCTCATAGTTAAATTTTTTATCATTAACTCTTAAGAACAATAGTTATTCTGAAACAGGTCAAACTACAAAATGGATCTAAGAAATAAACTTTATTCCATGTGTATGCTCTTTCACTATTATCTTTGTTAAATACAAGCACAAAGGCTGGATCTTCTTTCTTTTCCCCACTTTTAGGTACTTATCCTTTGCTGAAAGTTATGCAATCAATCTTTGCATGTTTGAGCCTCATCTGTATAGCATCACAAATTAAGATTTGGAAGTTTTCAGTAGTGTATTTGTGGTCTTACTTCAGCCCTTCGGATATTTGTTGGCTTTAATCTATTTCAATAACATTTGGCTTGGGTTATTACAGCTTTCATTTGGTTTATTTTGGATCTTTTAGTTGGATGATGCAAGAGTTTAAATCTAGACTTTGTGTTTAATCAAAATCACCTTGCACCATATTTTCAAATTTTGAATTTCAAAACGTGTTTAAGTATAGCTATAAACTCAGTGTCTTGCATTTGAAGAGCCTTGGCTATAGAATTCAGCTGTATTTTAATCTGCTTTATTTTATTATTATTTCTTTAATTTTCGAATGCTGTTTTCTGAAGTAAATAGTAAGACAATATATGTAATATATGTCTTACCTGTTAATAATTTATTCAAAATGAAATCTTTCCATCTGCAGTTGATATCTATGATTATAAATACGAGAATATATATATTTTTACTCTTGGGACAATCCCAATATATTTGCTACGGATCTCTGCAATATAAATGGCTTAATTATGTTGGATCTAATATTATATTTTTACATTTTGGTAAAATAGTTTCCAACTATATATATATATTAGATTATGATCTAGATTTAAGAGTTTTTCAAGGTATTATTGGATACGTATGTATATGTACTTTAATTGTTATTATCCAGATTGCAACTAATTAATGTGATAATTCAAAATTTTATGGTCCTGATTGCTTACCTCATTGTCAACAAATTCAAAAGATTTGCTATTTATTAAGAAGAAAAAAACAGAATAATATACTCGGTTTATCGTTGTAATTACGTTATTGGGTAAATGACGTTATTTTTCTCTTAAATAATTAAAAGTCTAGTAATATAAATCATTTTCACTGTATAATTCAAAATGATATACTATAAGAAAGTTAGTTATTAATTAATGGCAAGGTGGTCAGCTGAGTTTTAGCCCGTCCAGCAGATTATTACGATAGATTAATTATTAAATCTAGACTTTGTGTTTATTAAGATAGATTAATTAGATCAACTATGTTTACTTGAGAATAACTCTTTACATTATAATTTGATCAATTTGCTTGACCCAATGCCTGCAGGTCTGAATAGAGGAGGCACACCACACATGTTTCTGTCCTTATTGAAATTTTACTATCCTTAAAAGAGGTATTCTCGCCATTTATATATGAGCTCTGTTAGACTTTTATTAGTACATGTATTGCATGGTCTCCTTGAACTTATATATTGTACTCATCTATTTGAACTTATATATTGATGAATCGTACTATTTTCGTATAATTGTAGGAATTTGTACAAACATTGTGTTACGCTAAATAAACAGAAAAGATTTGTATTTGTGAATCCATGGAAAGTATCGGCATCAAAAAGTAAGGATAAGGCAATCATGGATAAATACAATGACAATAGGTCAAAGGATCTTGCAACGATATTGGCAGGTACAACTAGTAATCAACTCGTTTTAGTGCCATGCAATCTTACTGGGTGAGTATGATATATAAAATATTTTTTCATAATCTCTCTATATTACATAATTGTAAAATTACTCAATTATTATGTCTTCTATCTATAGTGGTCATTGGGTTCTTACTATTATTAACCCATACAAAGGAGAAGTTTGTTTCATTGATCCTCTTTATTCCATCACTGATCCTGAATGGAAAAGCGTAGTGGACATGTAAGAATTTTATTTGTTATACTAATAAACTAACTAGTGAATTTATTGCTAAATGATAAAATTATTGTGAATTGTAATATATATTTTTGATTATGAATTGTTGTATGGCCTTTAAAATCTTTAATACGAATGCCACAATTAAGAGGCCGAAGAAAAACAGTACTTGGAACATAATCTAGGTAGCAAATATTATATCTAATTATTTATGTTTTTAAAATATTTGTTAGTTTTTCATTAGTCTCTTGCTAATGTAGGCACCTAAACAACCTGATGGAGCACAATGTGGTTACTTTGTACTGCGCTACATGAAAGACATCATCGAGTTTGATGGAGTTGTCGAAACAGATATGATGCAATCAGTGGTATGTATAGTTTGTGTTTATGATACCTACATATGCGTATATTTTTGGTGTGTTGAAGATGATTATGTGGATATTTCTATGTTGATGAATTTTATGTTTTATTGGTTGAGTTGAGGGTGGCTAAAGAGGTTGTGTTCACTTCACTTACTTTAGAATTAGAGAATATGGTTTGTCTAAATGAATTTTGATGGATTATGTACAATTATGTTTAATTAGTTGATTTGATGGTGGTTAAATGAATGTGTTATGTAATATTAGTTAGATTTTTTTGTGTATATGAGATTAAATAATTCTTTGATTATGTTCAATATTGTAAGTTGAGGTTTTATAATGTTAATTAATGTTTGAGTTTATTTAATTAAATAGTTTAATTATATAACATATTCATTAATCAATCTTTTTTGGATTGTTTTTACTTTTACAGTTTCCACAAAATGATTACTCTGCAAAAGACATTGATGATGTTCGAGAGGAGTGGGCTGACTGCCTGTCAACGTACATGGAAAACTGATGAGCAGTACTTCAAGCGGTTGAAAGATGTAAAGTTTACTAGTTATTTATGATTGAAACATTTGATTTGGAAAACTAATGACCAATTTATTTTGACTATGTATTGATGTTACGTAAAGAGTTGTATGATGGATTTGTAATATTAATATGCATTATTATAATGATTTAAATTTAAAAAATAATATTATTGCTCTACGACCACAGGAAAAAAAATCGACCATAAATGGACTGTATACGCTTTTGACAACGGTTTAAGATACATACAACGATGAGTAAAATTTGTGGTAAAAAATACCTACGACCACGGGGATTCCCCGTGGTCATAGATATTTCCCACCGTGGTAGATGGGCTGGTGGTTGTAGCTCTACACTTTTGACAACGAGTTTTTACCGTGGTCTTAAGTGGTTAAGACAACGGTTATAATTAAGTTACGACAACGGATTTTTACCGTCGTCTTAAGTGGGTAACACAACAGGTATTGAGTAGTTATTACAACGGTTTTTCACCGCGGTCTTACGTGGTTAAGACAACGGGTATTTTAAAGTTATGACAATGATTTTGTACCGTGGTCATAGGTGGTTAAGACCACGGGGATTGTGAAGTTATAACAACGGTGTTTCACCATGGTCTTATGTAGTTAACACAACGGGTATTTTAAAGTTATGACAATGATTTTTTTACAGTGGTCGTAAGTAGTTAAGACCACGGTGGTAAACCCCATGGTTAAAAGTATGGAGCTACGATCACCCCTCCATCTACCACGGTGGAAAAACACCAACGACCACGGGGAATCCCCGTGGTCGTATCCCTTTTCTGGCATAGTGACTGCTTCTTCTTAGTCCATTTACCAAATTTCTTAAGCTGCTTTATAAAATGAGCCAAGTCTTCATCATCAGAAGTTGTAGCTATAGGATTGTCAGCCACTAGAGCTGTAACCTTACTGCTGTCAGGTTCTTTTCTTCTTCTTATGTCAAATTCATAAGCTTTGCGGTCTGAAAAGAGTTCAAAGGTGGATATCTTAGATAAATCCTTTGATTCTCTCATAGCAATGACCTTCATGTCCCATTCAGAATGTAAGCCTCTGAGAACCTTCATGTTCATTTCTCTTTGTGAGTAGTCTTTACCAAGTGAGTCTTGCTCATTGAGGATCTCAATGAATCTTGACTCAAACTTCTTAAGAGTCTCACCAGATTTCATCTTGAAGTTCTCAAACTTTTGAACTTCTATCATGAGTTTGTTTTCCTTGATTTGTTCAGTTCCTTCACAAATCATTTCCAACTTTTCCCATATATCTTTTGCAGTTTTGCAGTTTTTGATCTTGCTAAACACAATTTTCTCAAGTGAATGATAGATAGTGTTCTTTGCAACATTGTCAAGGTTGGACCTTCTCTTGTCATCCTCAGTCCATTCCCTTCTTGGTTTGGGGATAATCTTAGCTAGTCCAGCTGACTGATCAGCTGCAGTATTGATCTTCACAATATGTATAGGGTCATCCTCTATGATAGACCACATCTAATCATTGATTGCAGACAAATGTTCTTGCATTCTAATTTTCCATTCATCATAGTCCTCAGCAGAGAACATTGGAACTTTGGATTTCACCATCTAGGGAGCCATGCAAGTATGCAGGTGTGTTTTTCAAAAATAAAAAAGGATCTACCTAGGTACTGATCAAAGCAGTGGCAAGCCAACTGCTCTGATACCACTTGTTGGTCCCTTAAAGTGGTCAAGGTCTAGAGGGGGGTGAATAGACCTTGAGTCCAAAATCAGATTTTTTAAACTTTTCAAAAGGATGGATTCTAGAACCTTACAGTAGCCCTTTTTCAAGTTTAAAAAATAGCAAGTCTACAAGAGTTTTAGAAACTGGACCACAAAGGTTACAGCTTATGGACTTAACAAGTCTGTAGCTGCAGAGTTCAAAAACTTGCAAAATAATAAATCACTTGTAGACAAAAATATTGGAGGAATTCTCAAAATTAAAATTGTATTGAGAATGCTCTAATGTGCAGCGGAATAAAGTGAGTGTTAATGAAAAACAGTATAAACAAACTTAACAGCTGAGTGACTTAAAGAAGTCTACAGCTATATAGTCAGTTTTTCTCTGTGAATATCACAAAGTTTTTATGCACTTTGATGTGGGATAAGTGTCTATCCCACTGTTCGTAGCCAAAAGAGAGGGAAATAGTCTTCAATCCTATGTACAACTCTGAGCAGAGCCAGAGTTGGATTATTAGCATGAAAGTCAGGAAAGGTGACTGAAGGTATAGAAATTATTTAGATAACAATACTGATAAATCAAACTCTCGTCTCTGTGAGAGTTGGAAAAACCAGAAGTCAGAACTGGAAGCTATGTTCCGATTCATGTGTGAATACATATTAATTCGGTGAAACTTGGATAAGAAGTATGTAAATATCAATAATGCTGAAATAAGGATTCTCTTATTTAGTGTGCAGTGAGTACTACCATGGAAAGGACGAAAAATGATTAATTCTTGTACCAATGAATGATTATTGGTGACACTTGGCATAAATGGTAACAAACCACAAAATGGTCCCGTCAAGTGGTCCCCTATGACAGTTGGGCATTGAGGCTGAGAGATTACAATTGTGCCCTCCATAGAAGGAGGAGATATAAAAAACTATTCCAATCTATTATAGAAACACACTGATACATATTTCCACCATATACTTTCTGCATTATTTACATATCAATAGTGGCTGACTTGGGCGTCGGAGGATCAACGCCGGGGTCCCTCCATGCTTGATTTCTTGCAGATCTCCATCGGAAAGCTTCCAGAGTGGATCGTCGGAGCTGGACAGTTGTGTCAGAGAAGCTCCTATCATCATTTCATTAGAAGATGGATTATTTTTAGCTAAATACAGGTAAAACTTGATCTGTCCTTGTTTGATAAATTCTCGTTGATGAATATGACATTTTTGAATTCATCACACTTAGATTTCAAAAGAATGATGAATGTAACAAGGATATTAAATATGTAGGACAAGAATTAAATGACAGTAAGTAGATAGATCAGGTTTATAGTGGTTCAGTGTCTATAAAAAGACCACCTACATCCACTGTTACACCACTCAGGTGCCAAATTCACTAAGATGTGATCACTTATATCAATACAAGTAGTTCCCCCTTAGAACTAGGTTCACTCAGATTCCTATTCTAAAAAGAGATTAAACTACCCTATTCACTCAGAATACAACTCACAAAGAGTTTTACAAAAAATCACAAAAAGATATCTACGCTAAGTAGAAATATAAAATAGGTGAGGGAACAAAAAAAAAAGTGTGATTCTTTCTAAGAAAATCTTAACCAACTATCCTATGAATCACAAAGAATAAAATGAGTAAAGCACTCTCAGAAAATTTACTGGTTGTAGACTTGCTTAGGCAGAATGCTTGTATGCTCATGGTTTTTATTGTTGCTTCCTCTGAGGACTTCTTCTATTTATAGATTGAGTGGTGTGACTTATCCGTTGGAATTTCAAATTTGAAATCCGGATAAGGCTCCTCTCTCTCCATTTGGCATGTGTGAGGTGGTCCTCATCCTTCACACAGGATAGTACTGATTGTACTATGTCCTTTTCTTCAGAATTCTGGTTGTCTTGTAACTAATCTTCATTTAGCTCCAGAATTAGAAAAATATCCTCCACTTAAGTACAGTTTAGTGAGTGCTAGAGAGCTACACTAATAGTGCTTAAGGGTCTTCATTATCTTCAAATAATCTCTGACTTGTACCATCTCTTCAAACGGTTCTTTGTAGCTGTAGAATCTTCAATCTTGCAGCTGTAGAGTCCCGTCAATATGAAAAATTGGTTGTAGAGAAACCTTACAGCTGTAGGGTCATGTCTGGCTGAAGACTGATCAAATATACTGCTGCAGACTTCACTTACAACTATATGTTTCAAACATCAATTTCCTTAGCACAAGTGTTAGATCAGTTCATCAAATTAAACACATTGTTTTGCACACATAAAAATCTAAAACAAGGTACTTAACAGAAGCTAATCCCCTAATGGCCCTCATGATCAATTCAACATGCCAAGCATTCATACAAACCATCAATATAGAGAATTGATCATACAACATGTCATATCATTCAAAAGATAACATTAACACCACATTACTCCATAGGAATCATACACTAACACACAAGGGTATTAGCCCATGGCTAATTGGGAAAGCAATTGAATAATTGAACTAACTACAATCGTCTACATGCTAAAATTTAATAGAGAAAACAAAATCTTACCTATTACAATGAAAATGGGAAAGATACTAATTACCTTGAAATGCTAGAAAATGATCCGATAATAGAAAAAGAAAATCAATCGGTAGAAATGTAGCTCTAGTTGAGATGAGAATGCAGGAACAAATGGATCGATGATCCGTACGGTAGATCAAAAGTTATCGATGAAATCGTAAGAAGAAATCTTATAAACCCAACTAGTAACTACCTTGTTCTCTCTCTAAACTTATCTAAGAACTTGGAATTATGAAGATTATGACTAAGATGCCTTGAGAATCTGATCCTTGAGGTATTTATAGTGCCCACAATGTTTAGTCCAAAATTCCCTTCATTAAACGTGCGAAAAGACGAAACAGCCCTCGAAAGTGTGCCAAACCGAGCCTTTGCATGATCGCATGCAGGTGGCCGCACAATCGCATTCGTGCGAGCTTGATCATTCGGTCCTTGCTTAGATGCAAAAAGAGAAATGGATGCAAGAAGATGCAATTATGACCCTGATTAGATTGATATTAGAGAATTGTTGCTTAGAAATATTGGAAATGATGTGTCAAAGCTGGCAAAAACAAAGGTTTTGGATTGCTTTTGAATTATATTTTGCAAGAGTTAGGTTTTTCAATGGTCAAAGTGGTCAACCAATTCTTGTTCATCGTATTATTGGGAAAGCTAACTTCAAGAGAGGAGCTGTGGATCCTATGGCTCCAAAGTCAAAAAAGAGAAAGAAAAACAATACTGATGGAAAGAAGTTACTGTTGTAAGTCCATTGAAACATTATGAGAGGAAGAATAAAGATGTTAGAAGGAAACTACTTCTAGTTGATGAAGTTGATAGAGAAAGAAGAGGAAAGAAATATCATTCACAGAAAGTTACAGAAGAAGAAGTTGACAAGTCTACAGCTGTAGACTTGACAAATGTACAACTTGATGAAGAAGCTGAAGCTACTGAAGTTCCTCAAGAACAAACTGAGCAACTCCCTGTTGTTCCAATTGAAAGAGTTGATGGATTTTGAAGAAGAAAGACAAAAATTCAAAGATTGGATTTTGAAGGAAAGTGTTGTTTCAGTGGGCTGTTGACTAGACAAACTGCACTGATGTAAATCAACTTTTAAGGCCTCACTTCATTGATGAGTTTCTTGCTGAGAAACTGGGGAAGAATAAAGGAAAAGGAAAGCAAGTGGTTGCTGAAGTTCCTGAAAGATAGAAGATTACCAAATATGCAGCTGAAGCGTTGAGAGTTGCAATGGGATCTGAAAATGATCCAAAGGCAAAATTTCCTAAAGCTGACTATGAAGTAGTCAGTTCAGAGAGTGAAGAGGATATTGCACAAAGAATTGGTGAAGGAAGTCAACAAGTTGTTGAAGCAGAAGGCTTGACTGCTTTAGCTGAAGGAGTAATATTGTTAGAATCTATAGGAGCTAGTGCTGTAGATACAGCTGTGAATACTGAAGAGATGGTTCTTGATCAACTTGTTTCTGAGAAAGAAAAATAGAAAGGGAAAGAAGCAGAAAAGGTTGCATCACCTTGCAAAGAGCCTAAAGATAAGCCTGATGATGATGATAAAGGCAATGATGATGATGCACCAATGGGTGGTGCTCAAGCTCAATTTATCAGTGTTCAAGTTCCACCTACTCAAGAAGCTGAAGCTGATGAGCAAATCATAGAAGATACATCCAGAGAGATTGATGAGAGTGCAAAGGATTTGTCAAATCCTGTTGCAAGTATCTTCAACCAACTCCCACCTGCAATGTTCACATTAGAGGAGATATATCAACAAGGAACACCTCCCCGCAGAGTTTATCAACCCTTGAAAGAGAAAATATTGATGATTATATCGCTGATTTCTCTACTGAAAAGACAGATCTTATCTTAACTCCAAGCAAGAGGAAGGCCACTACTTAAGACTCTACAGCTGTAAAGTTAGTGCCTTCTAAACCTCAGAAACAAATGAAAGGAAAGGAGTTAGTCATTAGGGAAGCAGAATCTGAGGAAGAAGACAGTGATACTATTCCAAAGATGACTCCACAAAAAGTTGTTTCAAAGCTCCAAGATCTTGAAGATTCTTTTAAAGGAATTGAAGCTGAGATTTTGAAACAAGTGAAAAGAGTTCCTGATACTATCATATCTCAGAAAGTAAGGAAAGGCATGGAAGATTTGGTCAAGAAGGTTGAAGAAAGAGGCTTAGAGGAGAAGAAAGTTTTTGAAAAGAATTTCAAAATTGTTGTGGATGGTTTATTGAAGCAGAATGAATTGGTCAGACAAGACATACTTCAGAAAACTAGAGAAATTACAACTCTACAGTCAGTTATTAATCTCATGAAGGATGATTCATTCAATCTGAAGTTAGAAGTTCAAGAAATGAAGAATGAGATGACAAAGATGATTTCTAGTAATGAAGGTTTAAAGTCAGATATGATGAGCAAACTTTCTACCATTTTGTCACATATCGATGCTGGCAAAAAGGGGGAAAATAGAATTGAAAGAGAGATCCAAGAAAGTGATAAGAAGACTGCCAGTATTTTGGAGAATGTTAAAGGGATTGGTAAATCTTTGGCTAAGGAATTTGAAGCTGCAAAGTCAAAAGATTTATCTTTGAGAATGGTTGAATAGTCTGAACAGATGAAGGAAAGCTCTCAAGGAAAAAAAATAATACAGCTCCCAAAATCTACAGTTGTGAAGCAACCTACTGTGAAGACTCATCACTCCCAAGAACATAAACCTGCTGGTTACTGGGAAAAGACTGTAATGGATGCTCAAGTCATAAAGAAAGAGAAGCAAGAGAAAGAAGAAAAAGAAAGGGAAGAAAGAGAGAAGCAGAAATTGAAAGATTCTGAGGACTCTACAGCTGTTGTGAATGTTCAACCTATGAACATTCAACCAATCAGCATGATTGCCCCTGAAGAAAAGAAGAATGAAGAAGTTGAAAAGGAAAAGATCATGAAGACTGAATTTGATATTCAATTTGAAGAATTTCTAAGTATCTGCAATAGATACACTATGATCAAGAGGATCAAATTCAAGAAAGATAGATATCAGAAATTCAAAGCCCTGAAGGCAGATGCAACTCTGTACAAAAGAGATAATGCTCATCTTCTTGGAGGAAAGAAGAAGAGAACTCCACCTCCCAAGAAGGTTTTCAAGTCCAAGAAAGAAGAAGAGGATTTTGAAGAGTATGAATTTCAGATGATGATAAATACATAAAGGAAGATGAAAAGAACATGAAACTGGCAGAACAAGGTATACTGAAACCTATTGGTGATTATAGTGATGAAGAAGAAGAAGAAGAAGAGAAGGATCCAAAGCACATGAGGAAATGAAGACACTGATTAGACACTAAAACTGTTTAGTTTTTAGTCTAATTGTATTTTGTAAGCTGTAATCTGAACCCCTTATTTATTTTATGCAGCTCTTCCGTCTGTTGTTCTTATCCTGCTTTGTTTTTGTTATTTGTTTATTATTTTATTTGGATGACAATATCTTATTGCTATTGTTGTTTGTTTATTGTTTTGATGATGTGTTTTGCCAACATCAAAATAGGGGGAAATTGTTAAGTACCTTGGTCTAGATTTTGATGTGTGCAAAACATATGTTTAAATGGTTAAATTAATCTAACACTTGATCTAAGGAAATTGGTTTTTGAAAGTTATAGTTATAAGAGAAGTCTGCAGCTGTATACTTGATCATTCTATAGCCAAATATGACCCTACAGCTGTAATCTTTCTCTACAGCCAATTTTATATATGTTCAGGACTCTGCAGCTGCAAGCTAGGTTGAAGACCCTACAGTTTAGAAGACCGTCTGAAGAAGGAGTACAAGTTCAAGATTAATTAAAGATTATGAAGACCCTTAAGCTCAATTAGTGTGGCTCTCATGCACTTACTAAAGAATACTTAAGAGGAGGTTATTTCTAAGATTCTGGAGGATAATGAAGATTAGTTTGAAGACTGCCACAATTCTGAAGAAAAGGACAATCGTACAATCAGTACTATCCTGTGTGAAGGATGAGGACCACTCCACACATGCCTATAGAGAGAGTGAAGCCTTATCCATAATTCAAATTTGAATTCCCCAATGAATAAGTCACACCACTCTATCTATAAATTAAGGATGTTCTCAGAGGAAGCAATAACAAAAACCCTGCTCAAGCATTCAGCCTAAGCAAAGTCTACAGCCAACAAATTTTGAGAGAGAGTTATTATTGTTCTTTGTGATTCATAGGATAGTTGGTTAGGATTTTCTTATAAATATTCACATTTTTGTTGTTGTTCTCTCACTTGTTTTATCATTTCTACTTAGTGTAGATATCTCTGTGTGAGGTTTTTAACTCTTTGTGAGTTGTATTCTGAGTGAATAGGGTAGTTAATCTCTTGTTAGAATAGGAATCTGAGTGAACCTAGTTCTAAGAGGGAACTACTTGTATTGATATTTGTGATCTGTTCTTAGTGAATTTGGCACCTAAGTGGTGTAACAGTGGATGTAGGTTGTCTTTTTCGTAGACACTGAACCACTATAAATATTGTCTATTTACTTTCTGTCATTTATATTTCTGTATTGCATATCTACTTACTTGTTACATTCGTCATTCTTTCAAAATCTAGTGCATAAAAACTTTGTTTTTTTCACAAAGAAACTGACTCTACAACTGTAGACTTGTCTACATCTCTCAACTGTTAAGTTTGTTTAAATTGTTTTTCATTAGCACTCACCTTTTTCCGCTGCACTTTTAGAGTATTCTAAAAACACCTTCAACTGTGAGAATCCCTCTGATTTTTTATCTACAAGTTGTTTACTTTATTTGCAAGTTTTTATAACTCTGCAGATGTAGACTTCTCTAGTCCACAATTGTATCCTTTGTGGTTCAGTTTTAAAACCTCTTGTAGACTTATTGTTCTTTAACTTTTAGAGATTATTGTAAGGTTCTAGAATCCCCTCTTTTGAAAAGTTTGAAAATTTGATTTTAGACTCAAGGTCTATTCACCCCCCCTCTAGACCTTGATCACTTAAGGGACCAACACAGGTAAGCACTCAATTTAATTAAAATTATGAATAGGGCTCGATGCTTCTGGAAGCAGCAAATAAATTAAGCCCTAACTATAAAAGGAGGCATCAGGAAACTATGCAAGGTATTACTTGCACTACAGCGGCGCCTCTTATCTTAAATTAAAATCGTAGATCTAAACATGATTGAAGGTGCATATCTCTGTTTTATTATTTATTTTATTTTTTATAATCACATGATTTGGTTTGTTTTTCCCAAATTGAATGATGTTCTTTCCAAAATTATCATCCAGTACATGTGTGAAATTAATGTTTCTCTTGAACTAGAGCCTTCCTCCCAGTTGTAGCATCTCTTGAGTCTTATAGATCAACTAAACTTGTGGATTGCGAAGGAAGAAGGAAAAGGATCCGTCACTCCATCGGATATTCTCAGGTATGGAAGTTGTTTTTTCCTTTTTCAAATTCACTTTATATATTATCGAATGATTTAACAATTTAACAATTTTTGACAGTTTGGACTTATATTTTCACAATTGTGAGGCCGGAAATTCCTTCGGATATTCTCAGGTATGGAAGTTGTTTTTTCCTTTTACAAATTCAATTTATATATTTTCGAATGATTTAACAATTTAAGAATTTTTGACAGTTTGGACTTATATTTTCACAATTGTGAGGCCGGAAATAGGTAAAATTTAATTTGTTTTTGCAGGTTAATTTGTTTTTCGTTCACTGCATTTAGTTACTGTTAAAATGCTTTTTCTTTATTTTCTTATTTGGTTTTTTAATTTATTATATATATATTGAGATGATATATTTGAAATTTTGATTAATTCATTATTATTATATTTGAAGAGTATAAATCTAGGAATTAAATTTACTTATAAATTTTACACGCTTGATTTTTTTTTTTTTTTTATTTTGGACTAGATTATTAAATGTCAACCTCTTTTCAAAGATTTTGCCACCCTTTTTTTAGCAAAAATATATAAATATATATATTTTTTAAAAGTAGGGCATTTTTTTTTCCTAATTGCAGTTTTGCGTTTTCAGTATTTAAATTTGCTAGTTGTCATTCTGCATCAACTTCACCTTAGATAAGAAGTAATCCAAATATGATGAAACTTTTACCTTAGATAAGAAGTAATCCAAATATGATGAAACCCTATAAAAGGATGAACAGTTCCTGAAACACTCTGCTCTCAAGGTATATCCCTCATTTAATTTCATTATTTGATTGCTCTAATATTTATTCATTTATATATATGTGTCCTGCCTCTTTTTTTTTAAATCACAATACGTTGATAAAATCGAAACCCTCGGCAGATTAAGTTAATTTTAGGGATTGACAGGTGAATCGAATTGTTTTTGTAATGTAGCGCCAGACCTTTTTATTTCATTGTTTGATTACTCCGATATTCATGTATCTTGGTGTGCTTCATTTAAATTTCTTTTTATCAGAATATTTCTCAATATATATATATATATTTTGTTGATGATACTTTGGTTAAATTGAAACCCTTGCCAGATATTTAAGCTATACTTTTAGTATTTTAACAAGTTTATTTTGTCACAGCCCATTTAATCATTTTGATTGAGAAAGTAAAATTATTAAAATGAGATCTACATCTGCATCCAACGAAAGTGGGATTGGGTCTACTACAAGGAGTAATGCAGATATGTGTAAGTTTATTGTGGTGGACACGGGAGACGGATCCCCTCCATTTAATTTTTCCTCAATTTCCTCCATTTAATATAGATTGCACTTATTATCAGGGGATATATAAATAATTAAAATAATTAATAAATATATAAATTTATGGAATCCATGATAATAAGTACTACCTATATTAAATGAAGAAAATTGAGGAAAAATTAAATGGAGGGGATCCAACGCCGATGAACACCAGTGCCCCAACTACTGTGAGAGATGGAAAATCAAATTTCAAATGAATTTGAGAAAATTGTGGAGCTGGGAGACATCACTCCTCCTTCAACCGGAAACATAGATCGGAAAGATTAATAACAAGCTGCCGGAATAATTAAGCTCGATTCACTTGGTGTCTACTAATTTGTTGTGTGTAGTTTGGGTCGTTTTCATTTGGTGTCTTTTGTAAACTCTGTTGAGCTGTAAAAAAAATGACTAATAAGAGCTGCTCATGTAAAAAAACTCTATTAATTCATTCTCTTCAAGTTGTAAAAAAAAAACTACTAATAAGAGCTGCTCATGTTAGTCATTTTCTTACGGTGAATATGTCACCACAAGTTGAAATCAAAGAGGAGACCTATTGGGTTTTTGGGGTCTATAAAATTGAATTTAGAAATTTGGATGCTGTGATAACAATTCTTGAGTAAATAAAATATTTATTAACACTTGAAATGATATACTATTTATTTCTTAAATTTTAGGTTCTTCTCTCTAATTATGATCCTCTGATTCTCCTTCATCTTTTGATTTGGCTTTTATCTTGACTTGACTTTGACTGGGCTTGACTTGAAACACTTGATCCAAGGACGGGTTGTCTTGTTTTGGATCGAGTGAGGTCTTTGGAAGATGTTTTTATGAATAACGCCTTGAATTTGACAAATAACGATCTTCAAATCTTCAAGGTGGATTTGATCTAGAACACTTGATCGGAGGGGTTTTGGACCTTGATCTCTGATCGGAGCATGTTTGTGGATGAACTTGATGAAGAACGCTTTAAAGACGGTGATGAACACTTGTTGTCTTTGAGATGTTCTTGGACGAGAAACATCTGATCAGAGGGATGGAGTTCCTTGCTTCTAGATGGATTTAATGAAGAACGGTTGAAGACGGCGAAGAACGCTTGATGATCTTCAAAGTGTTCTTCAAGAAAAACGTCTGATCGGAGGGATAACGCCTCTTGTCTTGGATCAAACGGTGTTTCTGGAGGGTTTAGACGAAGAACGGTTTGAATATAGCAAAGAACGGCTTAAGTCTTCGAAGAACTTCTTCAAATTTGGTGAAGAACCCTTAAATCTTCGAAAAATGAATTGAATCTTCTTCTTAGCTTACAAGTTGCTCGTAGAGGGGATATTGCTTGCTTGCTGGTTCGTCTTCAATGATTGAACAGGGTGGCAGTGGTGGTACGATTTCTGGTAGTGTCGAATCAAGCCAAACAAAGTCGTCGGTTGTTTGCTGCAGAGTTGAACAGAGGTTCCAATGGGCGGGTGCCTTCGAATGCGTGTGGGTATCCTAAGGATTACAGGGACATGTGAAACTGGCTATGGTTATCCTTCTCAATTAAGAATCTGCCACTCAACTCAAGAAAACTCTTATAAAATATAAGATATTATGTTGGACATTAATAATTAGATATATCATTGGGCTTTGGCTTAAGGGAATAAGCTTAGCTAGGGTTATATCTCAACTTCTTGATGTAATTGTACTTTTGATCATTCGTATTATTATTAGTTATTAATTCTTTTTTTTTTTTTTTTTCCTCTTCTGTGGTGTTTGCGAGTGCTCTCCAATTCAAACTTAGAAACAAATCATTGCATGAAACTTGAGGAAGGTAGATTAGTGATTTCGCAACTACTCGAGGAAAATGGATCGGTGGATAGCTGAAAATGCTATCTGATTTTCAATTATTATCACCAGACATAAATGAGTACTCAATTAGACCTATCGGATTCGGGATTAATAGGAATGGATTCAAGAATCAATAGAAATGAATTCGGGACTCAATAGGAACAGATTTAGGACTCCAGAAATTGATCAAAATTTTGGATTTAAGCGATAATTTGTGAGTTTTTCTAATTATTTTAATTTTATGACTATATTTATGTTAATATTGCGGAATCTGCATGACTTATTTGATATGAAATCATATGTTATGTTGTATGAAATCAGAATATGATCATTTATGATTATATGAATATGTGCCTGCAATCAATACGCTAATGAGATGTTCTGATGCTCTAATAAAATTATTTTTTGTTGTTTTGAGCTTTGCAATCTGTCTATTCATAAATACTACGATTCTGTTTATATCTGATATATGAATCATATGTGTTCGCATGTTTAACTTATATATTTTGATAGTACTCAAATTATATGTTTTTACCCTGCGCAAATGCTTTCATATGAGCAATTAAATGCTGTAATCATCCCTGTATATACGATGTTCTTATTCTTCATCGAACAAAACCCCAAACAACAATTGATTATATTCCTAGTGCTCAAAAGAATAGATGCTCGTTTCATGACCAATTATATTCCTAGTGCTCAAAAATTAAATCAGTTTTTCTCCAAAAATAAAATCTCTACTTCTCGAAATCAATAGCGGGGTTACATGTTTCTGCCATGAACTCAACATTAATTAACAGCTTCTTCCCTCTTTTCTCTTTTCCCATTCCTTTTTCTCAGCATTGAATTGGCCAACATCAGATTAGAACCACGTACTCCTATGTTTTGGCAATGGCCCATTCTATAGGCTTTATAATTTTAAAAAAAAATGGTCGCTTCAGCCCCATTTTGTGGCCTGGTCATTAAAAAAAAAAAGTGTTTAGTTAGGCCATTTTGCGGCCTGGACATTGAAATTTTTTAGGGTTCAGACTATATGCCCCCCCCATATTATAAGTTACACTTATTTTGCTATTTTTTTATAAAAAAATTATTTTAATATATCTCTTTCAACCCATTAACTCCACCTTCCTCTCTTTCCCCATTTTCCAACTGCACAACAATTTTCCTAAATTATGTGAATCAATCTCTATGTCCCTGCAATAATTTTATGGTCCATACCAATGTTTTTTTTTTCTATTTTTTTTTTATTTTGTAATGTCGAATAATAAATTATTGGAAGACGGTGGCGATAAATAAAGAAAAATATGTATTTAACAATTATTTTTTTATGAATATATTAAAATTAATGTATGTTTAATTTTAAATTTTATTTTATAAAAATAGGTAAAAAAGATATTTGATACATTAATTAAATTTTTTTTTATAAAAATATGTAAAATAGATATTTGATAATGTATGTCGGTGTATCTCATAGAATTGGAGGGGTATATAGTCGGCATTTTTTTAGTGGCCATTTTGTGGCTTCGGCCCTAATTTTTTATTTAAAAAAAAAAGATTTCATGAGACAAATCTGAGAGAAATCTGGCTTGAATCTGCCAACAATTTTCATTCCTTTTTTTTTCGGCAATCAGGCAGCTCACTCACGATAAACACCTTTTGGTCGTTGGGCCTTCATTGTTTTGAGCTTTTTTTTTTTTTTGGATCCGGATATTTTCTCCCCTCTTTTGAGTACTTCACCCATGTTCATTTCACTACCTTAATAGTTCAGTTCCCCAACTCTAATTTTTCAAAATTACACAAACCCTTAATAATTCAAGATAGAATTTATAACTTCACCCCCCTTCCTCATTATGTAAAAAAAATTACAAAACTGCACGCCACTTCATTTTTGCCAAATTTCTCTCAGATTTGGTTTTCTTGTTTGTTCGACAAAATCAGTCGAACATTGTGTTCCAATTTTTTTTCGAACACGGGAGTGTAGTATGTTCGAAAATATGACATTAACAATAGCATATTGTTCGAAAGTTTTTCATGAAAATATGCATATTGTTCTAAATTATTTCATGAACAATGAACACTAGTTCGGTAAATTTGACCGAACAAATGGGATATGTTCATTAAAAAATTTCGAACACATAGGATATGTTCATCATTACTTTTCGAACAAATAGGATGTTTTTCTCAATTTCTTCTTCATTACCGGATTGCAGGTTTCAGGAGTAGCTGAAGGTTGCAGGCGACGATGGTTTCGCTGTGAAGCTTCAGTCGGAGAAGACGGCTGTATGCAGGCGTCATTGCTGGTGTTGAATCGATCAACGGCGATGGCTTGCAGAGTTCCGGCGAGTGGTGGAGGTCCTTCGAATGGCGGTTGCGGCTTTCAATCGGACACAGTGGAGGCGCTTAGGTGTGGCCGATGAACAGAGACTGCTGGTGGAGGAATTACTGTGCGGAGTTGCAACAGATCGGCGGCTGGGTACGTGGATGCTGATGTGCAACCATGGAAGATTGGCTTCTTGTGCTGTTGGAATTGATTTCCATAACCAAATCCCGTAACCAACACGAAAAGGGTCACTAACTTGTTAGGAATTGCAGCGGAATTGATCACTAGCCTGTTGGTATCCTCGTTTGTCCGTTCCCCAGAATCCAAACGTCTCGTACTCCGAGTCCAATACGCAGAATGGTATGGGTACGTTAATTCACGAATCGGTAAAGTCTAAATTGGAATGTGTTTAGATTCGTTTGAGTTGGAAATCTGTCTTTTTGGGAAAAAGTAATTACAGTATGGATAATCTCTTGAATCTCTTTATGTGTTTATTTCATTGTATATTACGTATTCCCTCAGACTGGATAAAAATATAACAGAAGTTAATTAACTTCCCAAATAACTTCCATATATATCTATCTTATCCACACTTCTTATGTGGAAATATATATAAATAATATATCATATATTATTTACATCTCCCACTCACATATGAAGTTTAATGGCCTCTAACCCATTTCCTTCATAAATCACATTCTTATTCAGACAATACCTCGTGTGACCCACGAGTGCATCTAGTTTCCATGCTATACATCCGTTGGGAGTATATAGCACCTCAATCAGAACAACTTGGATACAAAGGCAACTCGTTATACCCCAGAACTCTTATCATTTAACACCTGTTGAAATATCTCTAATGAATCTCTCAAAATAGAGCATACTCAACCTTTTCCGTGAAATAATCAAACACATAGCTTGATTTACTAGTCAATGAATCACAATAGAGTGTGTTAAATAAAGACATTCTTCCTTTCTCACTAAGTATCTACAGGCTCCCACTGTAGCTGCTTTCCTAGACATGTCCTCCCGTATCGATCTTATTTTTCATAGCTGTTGGTAACATGCTAAAGTAGCAACACTAAAGTGTAGTCTTAGAAATATAGAAGAAAGTCCTAAGGGTAATCGAAATCTTAGGACTCACACATAATGAAAAAACAGAGATCCATCTTTCTCATTTCCTTTTAAGGGTCATAAGCACATGTTATTCCTCAATGAACACATGTCACAATGTCTATAACTTCCATGGTAGGAAGTGTATGTCCTATCTAAACTTGACATCGTGTAAATATACAAGTCAAATGCATTCCATACACTTAACCCAGATATCCAATCACATGCGTTTTAGGATACCTGTAAAATTTAGCTTCATAACAAGTCAGATAGATTCGTAGTTGAAATCCATCTGGATTATATTTATCGATATAATCTCATCTCTGAACTCCCACTAGTTCAGAGGCGATTGCTCGTGTGAGAAAGCCAATCGTAACTTGTCGATATACATATTATATATGATTAGATCATATATAATTCATAAAACACTGACAATTACAATTCAAACTGTCAGTTAACACCTTCAACATCCCAATCAAATTGCATTCAATCCTATGCAAACTCAAAAACTCAAACATGTTCCATCAACATATCACTTAGTAATAAGTTTGGTCAAAAGGATTTGCAACCATCAATCGACTAGAAATGTATCTTAGAATCACTTAGTTTATCAACTGAATCACAAACAAATATAGGACTTGGCACTGATATATTTTGTTCTTCCTAAACATTTGGCATCCGTTGTGTAACTCATGATTGCTTAATCATCACAATGAATCGACACAACTCCCACTGGGGTGTTTGTATCCTCCAAAATTTTAGGAATTTATCCAACCAAATAATTTCTTAAACTGTAGAAAACATATGACATATAGCTAAGCATTCAATATGAACAACGCTGTGCAAGTGTAATGCTTGGTACACTGTGAGATTGCTCCACTGTTGAGCAATAAGACTTAACTGGAATTTGATTTTCGTTTCAACTAAATTGACACTCCAATCTGTGTCTATATACTTAGTCAATGTCATCTAGTTCCTTGACTATAAATAAAATAATCAACAGTCCATTTCTTTAGATATCTGAAAAATCCTCTTCACTATCCCAGGATTAAATAGATATTTGTCAGGTAGACCAATGGCATAACAGATGTCTAATTTATGTATAGAACTTTGAACAACTCTTTCTAACTTTCTTGAGTCTCGGGACACATTTCTTGACTCAAATACTTGCTTCTACAATACGAGTATCCAGTAGTTTGCAGGTGTCCATCTTGAGATGTTCTATGACTTTCTTGAACAAAATCTTTAAAAGACACTTCAAAAATTTCTTCGAACACTTCTCATGGATATTACCATCAATTATCTATACTGCTTCACCCTCTTCATCCTGGAATACTCAATATTGTTTCCGGCTTACATTACATCATCCACATCAGAAATAGAATCGCAAAATAATTCTTAGGGCATTTAACTTTAACACAGTGGTCTTCGTTTTTTCTAAAAGAAAGTTGAATGAGATAAGCATCGAGAGAAATCTCAAAACACCACTAATCTTGAGGATTACTGAAGTCTATAAATCGACTTATCAATTTATGAACTTTATCCTCTCGTTCTTGAAGAATAAATCCTACAAAACCATGTATATTTCATCTTCTAATTCTCCCACTGAGAAGAACAATCTTAACGTCCTTTTGATGTAAATTCTAATCCTATACTAGCCACTATAGATAGAAGTAGATGAATTGAGGCAAATCTCAACAATAGGTGAAAAAGATTAACCCTTCAGTAGAGTACATCCTTTTGTAGCCACCAAGTGATCTTCAAACCTCTCATATTGAGTCATTTGATAACTTATAGTCTTGAGAATCTAGTTATTCCCAAAATTTGTTGTCCCTTTATAAACTCTACAAGTTTGTTAACTCGTCAAGACTTCATAGATTTTAATAAACTTCTATTGCTTTCTTCTATATTCTGGAGAAACAAAGAAGGCTCGTCCTTCTATGTCATAATGTTTCTTGAGCACTTATTTCCTTAAACTTTTCCGAGAGTGTGATTTATTACCAAATTGAAGAGTCACCAAATCCTCAACAGGCAACCGTCACTAGCAAATATCTATCAAAGATCCATATCATCAACTCATAAAACTTCTCCCACTTGGATCAGATAGATTTTGGTTTCCTTAATCTCGAAAAAAAAATGTATAGCATTTCCAATGCCAACTCTATAAGGAAAACTTAATTCAAGAAAATATGGATTATGTGATTCCTTACAAGTCATGCTCCCACTGAAGCTCCTATGATCATGTATCCCTTAGAATTTTCACAGTAATTTATGAAAATATACTCTTAACAACTAGGATTCAACTTTCCACATTTTTCCGAAAGATCATGTGAAGGTTGCATATCCTGATGTTGTAAGGGTACTCAAGAAAAATGTTTTACAACCCGTCCTAAATCATGTGGAGTTGTAGCAATAGACTTAGAAGACACTTCAAAAAACACTTAGGCTAATTTAAGTAACGTATCTTTCTAAAAGATATGTATCTTAGCTCGTGTCTATATGGATCTTAACATTTCTAATCAATGTTCTATTCCTTCTTTCAGCAACACCAAATCACTGATGTCTATAAAGGATAGTCAATTGTCAGACAACCCTTTTTCATTACACAATTCCCCGAATTGTTTAGATAAACTTTCATGTCTCCAATCAATTTCCTCAATTTGTCCAAATAGATGTCTGAAACATCAAGTATATCAGACTTATGAGAAATCAAACAGACATGATCAAAACATGAATTGTCAATTCTAAATGTAATGAAACAGGAAAAAATCCATCTTGTGTCCTTATCTAATAGAAAACCATATACCCAAAAATAATAGCAACAGAAACACAGTTCTAATAGTTTTTCAAACGGTTTTGGGTCATTTAACCAGCAAGAAAAGTTCGTATTATGATTACTCGACTTTGATTCCAGATTCAACAATCTATAAATCACAAGTCTATTTATCCTAGCTTGCTTAAAATGACCTATACTAGTATGCAAAATATGTCCATCATATAAGCATCACTAGAAGAACCATCATTCAGTAGATACGAACTGAATTCATAATAACTAAAAGATGTCATTTCACCATCCAAAAACATAAAGCTGACAACTATAAGTCCATCACAATAACTCTTAACATTAATGCGAATGGCAACCATGTCCTCTAAAAAATAACAATACAATGTATCTCAAATCAAGCAAGCATGAATGAAATAGAAAAAGATAAAGCGTGTTTTAAAAAGCTATTTGATCATCTTGTAGAATAATAATATGACCCTATCAGAGTCAATTCTGCAAGTCACAGGTCTTCGACTTTGACTCCAGTATTATGTCCTACTCAAATCCATTTATTAGATGTACAATGGTTCCCTTGTCTCCAATGTCTCGGTCTGTTGTTTCTGAATCTTTAGTCCACCAAGGATAAGATTCAGTTAAAAAACAACAATTTAGAGACATCTACAAATAATAAAAAAATGAAATTAGATGGATCTGCCTTGTCCTATCAAGGCTCAGGGCACTCATATGCATAACGACCATGCTCACAACTATTGTAGTATGTCATTTTGCTCATATCCTTCTTATTCATTTTAACACGCTTCTTCTTTCTTTTCATATTGATTGCATTGCCTTAGGTATTGTTATCCTACCTCCCACTATCCGATCAATTATCCTTCTTTCCTTTCTTCCAGTTCTATATTCGTTTAAAGCCCAAAACTTCGGTTGAAGTAGAACTAACAAAGAAAAAGGTACCAGAAGGATGTTTAGCTTCTGTAAGCCTTTCACCCTTTAGATTTAGCTGATGAGCTGCTTAACTGAAAGTTCTAATACTCTCATTTCAAGTCAAAACAATCTCGAGGTGATTCCAATGATCTGGCAGTGAACAGACT
Organism: Prunella vulgaris; assembly: GCA_026898435.1. Lineage (NCBI taxonomy): Eukaryota > Viridiplantae > Streptophyta > Magnoliopsida > Lamiales > Lamiaceae > Prunella > Prunella vulgaris. The sequence goes on from JAPKLY010000708.1 coordinate 55,111, forward strand.
ACAGCTTGAGTTCAGTCTTCATCAGAAAAATTGTGACCAGCTTGTTTAAGTTCAGTGATCATATTAAACATATCCCTCAGATGTTGTCTAATATTGTGATCACTAAACTAAGCAAAGATCTCGTGTCGTGGAAGTATTTCATTTTCCACACAAGATAAGCTACCTTGTCCCTATTTCTCCGATTCTCAATCCCAAAGCTCGGGTCAGACACTTTTAGGTCGATCGCATCTAATAGTCCAGTCTAGTCCAAAACATACTAAATTTTCTATCAATGTCATTATCTTAAACAATAAAGTGATTCACTGAGTTAGTATTTTATTACGTTTTATGCCGAACCAAACTAAGACTTCTAAAAATCGACACATGATTCGAATTTGAAAAATAACTTAGAGTTATTAATCTTCGATCTCATCATGCATCTCAAAAGTAATTCTAGTTTCAAAACATAAAACTCACTTTCAAGTATTTAAAACAAAATAAATAGCATTGAACAACCAATTTAATCACAACTATATAGAAAAACAAGTTATAAGTTGTTATCACTGAAAAAACCAAAGAACTCCAATGAGTATCAATTTAGTTTATACAAAAAACAACCCAAGAAGATCCGTGCAGAGCACGATCTAACTTGTCTCTCGTCTTCCAATAATTAGAAGCATCGAACTCTCTAGTTCCGGTACTATAGATGGCCTTCGCTAGAGGATCAATAAATGGATTTTTCATTTGACCTTTCTTATCCATGAATGGATTCTTCGTCTGACCTTTTTTACGACTCTTTAATCCCGGAAAATCAGAATGACTAATTCTTCCCATCCTCAAGCATGCCGATCTTAGCGCCTGAGTCCTATCAATGTCTCTCGAAGCACGTGAAAGTGCACCCATAATTTCTAATCCTTTGGACTTGTTTTCAGAAGACTTCCACACATCCCAAAAGTCTTTCTCCAAGTAAGGTGGAAGAGTTCTAGCCCAGGTATTAGAACTTTTAATTTGTGTGAATGCTTCATATGAAAGTTGTTTATTGCGAATGATAACCATCAAATGGTTAAACTTTTCCAATACTTCAATGAAGTGTTCTCTCAAGTTGTGAGTATGCTTCATCTTGTAATTCATAAACTCATGTAGAACCTCATCACTAGTCCTGGTGTCGCTCTCAGAAACTGTACCGCTCTCTGACATCCCTGAAAATTGAGCAGCCCAAAAAACAACAAACACACTAAACTGTTAGTTAAACCTTAACACATGAATTTCCTCTATTCCAATGCTTATGGAACATAATTTCCAATAAGCATTAGGTATATTCACAAGTGAAAAATAAATTTAACTTCATTGGCTCCCACTTTCCCAAATTAATCGGAGCATATTAAACAATTTCACACACCAATTAAACATGATTTTAGAATTGAAGACATACATAAGAAGCATATAACACATATTAACAACTAAAAGGTCTTCACATAATTCCTTAAAGAAAATAAAAACATTTAAATGAAGCCACATTTCAAAAACTACATTGGAACATATTAAAATGCATCCGAACGGAAAAAAATGAGCTAAAAAGGGTAAAAAGTAAGACGAAACAGGACAGCACACGTCGGAACACGCACAGAAATGGCTGGATGCGCCGCCACGCGCCCGCACGTGCCTCCACACGCCCGCACGCGCCGAGCAGTGGCCGGCCAGTCTCCGGCGAGTGAATCACACGTACTGCTGTCAGCGCCGGCACGTGGACTTCACGTGCCACCGCCAGACTTTCCGGTCACCAGCGCGTGGGATTCACAGTCCACCGCTGGCGAAATCATCTACCGGCGAGTGGGCAACACTCGCCACAGCCATTGCCGTTCGGTGTCGAGTCGGGTCTGACCCACCTCTAATTGGGTCGGATCCGATTTTGTAAATTGCATTTGGGCCCCTGAAGACTATCTAATTCTCAAAAAACAGGCCCAAAACTTTCTGAAAATTTTCAAAATGACACCGATCGCAAAAATAGTTTGAAAATTCGTATCAAACTCAAAACTCAACGAAAATTTACAAACAATACATGGATGGAATCCTCATGAAACGTAGCTTAATTCCATACCAAGATCAGACTCAATTTCATTCGATTTCAGGGTGTAATTTCAGATCTAAAAATGATTCACAAAAATTTTCAAAAACTCATAACTATCTCTTTTCTTATCCAAAAATTACACAAAAATTATGTATGGAATCCTCATCATACGTACTATCACCCAGTGTTCAGTAACTCTATGAAAAAATTCCAAAATTGTTTCTATTTTGAATTTTAAAAATGGGTCAGTTTTGAAAAAATGTTGAACTTTGAAAAATCATAACAATTCAACCACAAGGCCAAAAAATACAATTAAAATATCCCTGGAATCCTCTTCTCACCCTCTATCCATTGATACCAGAAACAAAAATTTCGATCAACGGAAAAAAATCGACCATTTTGAGGATCAGTATGTATGGAAAGAAAAATGGATATACCAAATCCATACATATATGGCCTGATACATGAACAACGACTACTACGCAGATAATCATATAATTAACATGAACAACATGCTATAACATCAATGCTTTTACAAAAAAAATCAACAA
>JAPKLY010000708.1:58108-71626 GCA_026898435.1 Prunella vulgaris
AATTTGCCTAAGTACAATGGTTCAGGATTGTCTAGTTCAGGATAGTCAGGTTAGGGATTCAGTTTAGGGGGAATGCGGTGAAGACTGAAGACTATTGGAGTCGACCCAATAACCTGAAGTCTGAAGTGCAAATCACCCTGAAGAAGGTCAGAGTCAGTCTCGTTGAAGATTGCCTGAACTGAAGCTGAAGTCCGAAGTCTGAAGATCCATCCTGAAGACAATCCGGAAGTACCATTGGCTGATGCTTCTACTGAGTACACTAAGCATGCTCAGGATAGAACACATTCAGTGAAGAGTAAGTGTAACTTATCAGGCTGAGCTGAATGCTCGTAAAACCTGACTTAGGCCTTGAGTCAGTTTATCTGACACATGTAAGTCTAAAGCAAAAAGGTTACACATACTGGGCTGAATAACCTATCAGGTTGTGCTGAATGCACATAAGACCTGACTTAGGCATTGGTTCAGTTTACCTGATCCATGTAAGTCCAAAGCAAAAAGGTTATTCATGCTATGGGTCAGTTAACATTTATGTTAACGTCTGAGAGACAAAGAGAATGTCAGTGGACTCCACTAAAGACAAACATTCAACCTGAGTTATTGACAAGAGACTCGGAGCTGTGAATGTACGAGGAAAGACGAATGTCAGAAGGTCAACTAGTCATTTGTACGGAGAGCCAATGATCTTTCGACACGCATGTACGGAGTCTGCGCAGCAGTTAATGCAGCATTCAATGAGTCTCAAAGTTGCAGGCGGTGGGAAAAAGATTGCCAGATTAAGCATGGCAATTATGTCAATAGTACATCTAGCCTGCAACCACCCTAAAATAGGAAAGATTTGGGTAGATCTTCTCCAACGGATCTATTTTGAATCTTGCCTATAAATATGGAGAGCCTTGCACCCATTCAAGGCTAACGTGAAATTTCCAAGAGAAAACTATCAAGAATCCAAGCTCACAAAGTATAGTATAAGCAACACTCTGCAATTAAATTTCCCTAGTGTTGTAGTAAGATTCACTCTGTATTTACTTAGATCGATAGCTCTAATATTTAGCATTGTTTTGTACTGCTAGGGCTATCTTAGTTGGAAACCAAGAATACAAAACCACTCAGGGTGTGAGATTGGTTGGTTAGAAGGACTGGGACTTGTAAAATGCCCAGGGGTCAGTTCCTAAGGGAGGAAGTTGGCTATTCGTGTCCCTTGGCACGTAAAACCCAAGTACCTATCCTCAGGGTTTTGAGGATAGCTTCCTATTCAATCAGGTCGTGGACGTAGGAGTTGGTTATCTCCAAACCACGTTAAAAAGACCCTTGTGTGCTGATTTACTTTCGTGTTCAGGATCATAATTTTCATTCATATTAAATTGAACATACTGCATTGTTTTAATATTCAGGCTGAATCAATCATCCTGAATCTGAATACTGTGCACCAGCCTTAACCACCTCTTACTAAGCAAACTCAGAGAAAACATTTTCAGAAACTAAAACGAGTAAAAACTAAGGGCTCACATTCCGCACACACTCTAGCATACTGAGATAGTAGCCCAATTGACTAGCTTCCGAGCGGTCAGTAGGATTGTTATCTCTACTGAGCTTCCGAGCACATTACTCACACTCAGCCTATTTGACTCACTACTGACTCGTCCCTGCTACCCCTGCGGACTTTAAGTTTTGCTAAGTATCTTCAGGATCTTCCTGACTGAGTGTGTAAGAGCATTTTTCTGAGTATTCAGAAAAATTTGACATCAGTGTATTCCCCCCCATACACTGATTTTACTCGTTTTGGGACCAACAAGTGGTATCAGAGCAGTGGTTCAAAAGACCACTGACTTTGTTTACCAACAGTTTCTAAGAAGAAACTTTTGGTGGTCAACTGAACAGATCTGTTTCTAAAAACTTGCATTTATAGCATCCGGTTCTAAGCGCCTTGAAGGCAGTCTTCCTGAATTCTCTATTGACAAATATGATTTTTGGAAATTCAGGGTTCTCGCACATCTCTACTCCATCCATGATCAGATGCCCCAGGTGATTGAGCATGGTCCTATCAGATTTATGAGGAATCTTCAGACCATCTGGCCCGTAGCTGGTAATGTTCCTGTTCCGGCTGCCGGAGATGAGCCTGTGGAGAGGTCCGCGCTTACTGCTGATCAGATTAAGCAAATCGGACTAGATAATGTTGCGAAGAACATTATACTCCACACCATTTCTTACGAGAATTCAGCCAGGCTCATGCATCTGACAACCGCAAAGAAGATCTGGGATGCACTGAAGGAGATGAGTGAGGGCTCGGAGAAGATAAAGGAAAATAAGAGAGATCTTGCTATCAGGAAGTTTGAGGCTTTTCGGATGCTGGAAGGTGAATCCATCGATCAGATGGAAGCTCGGTTCATTAAGATGATGAACGAGCTAGCAACCCTTGGGAAGGACTTTCCCAAGAGGGAGGTGTCGTCTAAAATCCTGAACTGTCTCCCTGAAAGATGGGACACATTAGTGATATTATTGAAGAACACTCAGGACCTCACAAACATTCCTTACTCTCACCTCTTCTCAGAGTTAAAGGCTCTGGAATTCGACCTCGATAAGAGGAAGATGAAGGGTGTTTGACAGTGAGGATGTGACTGAGGAAAAGACACCTAAAAAGCAAAAGAGCTTGGCTCTTAAAGCTACTCCTGAGCCTGAGGCTGGATCCGGTTCAAAATCATTGAGGGATATGAACAAGGATGAGCTGGCCCTGGAGTACTGCCTGATGGCACGGCGTTTCGAGAAACTGAACTCTATATTCGGAACGTATAAGAAGTTTTATACTGACACCCGTGATTGCAGGTATTCCAGCCCCAGGAGATCGAGGCCTCAGAGGGAAGAGAGAAGGGGTTCCGATCCCAGGAGAGATCAGGAGGAGCCTGAGTGGCGCAGAGATGAGAAGAGAAGAAATGATGCTGATCCCAAAAGATCCAGCTCCAAGCCTGAAAGATCATCAGGGAGCCGGAGGGAGTCAACGGATAAAAGGTACACTGACAAGAAGTTTGCTTCTGATGTAGATCAGTGTTACCACTGCAAGAAGACCGGACATTATCAGTATGATTGTCCGGAGCTCAGTGCTCTTGAGCGAGAAGATCGGAGAGCCATGAGAGAGCTCAGGGCATCAGACCGGAGAGCTATGCTTGCTGAGGATTCCTCAGATTCAGATGGCCCAGGACGCCGGTCCCCTGAACTCTTCTCCGATGAGGAGTATGATGTCCTCTGCCTGATGGCAGATGATGAGGTATGTTCTTCTGCCTCTTCTCCTGATCACGCACCTGAACTTAGCTCAGACTCAGCAGGAGAACTCGACCTTCAGCTCGCTCTAGAGCAATTGATGGTTGACTTCTCAATGCTGCAGGAGACTCATACTCACACAGTGGATGTGAATGCACAACTGAGTGGGGACAATGATCGGCTAACTGAGTCTCTCAGAATAGGGGATACTGAGGAAGCCCTCAGACTAGTAAATCTTCAGGAAGAGTTGCTTCATGCTCGGAATAAGCATGGTGAAACTCCACTGGAGGTTGAAAGACTGAAAGGTGTAATCAGCTCGTTGATTGAGACTCGTGACACCGATTTGTTCCTCGCTTAGGAACAGTTGATGATTGAGCGAAACTGAGTGGCAAGCTCGTCTTCGTGCTGAGCAAACTACTTGGGATCTTGAGCAGATCTCAAAATAGAAAGCTCATGAGGAACTGGTGCTTCAGTACACCACTGAAATTGAGCCCTGATAGAAACAAATGGGCACCTTGAGGATAAGATGAAGAAGTTACACACATCTACCCAAGTGGTTGATGAGTTAACAAGTTTCTCTCAGCTGACCGATGGTTCTAAAGGTGGGTTAGGCTATGATGCCTCAAAAGACCCAAAGGGCAAGAAGAAGAGAGGTGCTTCAGGGACCACTTCTCAGAAAAAGTTTGTCCCTGCCCTAACTGACGACAAGAGCCCAAGTGTAGCTCATCAGGATAAAGGTAAAGGGAAGGAGAAAGTGCCTGAACCTGTCAGGCAAAGGACTGAGGAACAAAGGATAAAACTTAAGGGAAAGGCCCAGGCTCCTCATCCTGAGCAGAGGAAGAAGGACCAAAGGAACTCCAAGGCTCAGCCTAGGAACCCTCAGGCTGGAAGGAACTCTGCTCCAAGCACTTCTCAGGCTCAGCCTAGAAATGCTCAGGGTAGGAGGAAATCTGGTCAGGGGAGACCTCATGCCAGGCCCAGGACGACTGAGGTCCAGAAGCCTCAGGCAGGGCACAGGGCCCATCAGGAACGTCCCAATCCTCCAAGGAGAATGATGAACCAAGTGGTCCCTGAAAGGCAATGGAGACCTGACTCCGATAACACTCAGGTCAGACCTCAAGTGCTTAGAGGTCAGGCCCGAGCTGCTCCTTCTCAGGAGAGACCTCAGCCCAATGCACCCAGGCCAAGGAGGAACAGGATGCCCGCCCCCAGGAATCAATCCAGGGCTCCTAAACTTCAGGCTGACACCCATACACCCTCAACTTCCCAGGCACAAAGGAAGAAGAGGACAGTGTATGTTGATATTTCGGGGAGACAGGTTTACACTTCTGATGCCATCAGAATTGTTAAACAAATCTGGATCCCGAAGGGTATGGCTGACATTGTAGGACCTAATACGAGATGGGTACCTGAGGCCTGATTCTTTTCAGGTCGCTGCGGGCTACAAGAAGAGGAAGGAGGATCTGATGAAAGACTGGTACTTGGACTCAAGATATTCCGGGCACATGACCGGATTTCGTGATCTCCTTCAGGACTACATAGCTCAGGAAGGCCCGCAGGTAACCTTTGGTGATAACTCTAAGGGTTTCACCAGGGGATTCGGTACTCTTGTTGTTGGTTCTGTTAAAGTGCTTAATGTATCCTAAGTTGAGGGTCTTAGGCATAACTTGCTCTCGGTCAGTCAGTTTTGTGACCGTGGATATAGTGTAGAGTTCTCATCTAATATATGTCTTGTCAAGGACAAATCTACACTGTAGGTTCTGATTACAGGGATCAGGAGTGGAAACGTATATTTTGCTGACTTTAAGAGCAGCTCTCCTGAAACTTGTTTGGTCGCTAAGAGCTCTTCTAAGATCAGTTGGCTTTGCCATAAACGCCTGAGTCACTTAAACTTCGAGATTATTAACAAAATTTCTAGACTCTCTCTTATAGATGGTCTACCTAATGATGTTTTTAGCAAAGACCACGTGTGCGGAGCATGTCAGGAAGGCAAGCAAACCAAAGCTTCATTCAAGGAGAAAGAGGTCTTCTCAACTGACAGAGTGCTTCAGCTCCTGCACATGGATCTCTTTGGTCTGATTACTCCTGTCAGCATGAATGGTAGGAAATATACCCTTGTTGTTGATGATTATTCCAGGTACACATGGGTTATTTTCTTACTTAACAAGAATGAGACTCATGTCAAGCTTCTGGAGTTACTCAAGCAATTAAGTACTGAACAGTGTCAGTGCATAGTCAGGATCCGATCAGATCGAGGAACAGAGTTTATCAACTCTATTATAACTGACTTTTGTACTAACCATGGTATTGCCCTTGAGACATCTGAAGTCAGGACACCTCAGAAGAATGGGGTAGCTGAGCGAAGGAACCGGACCCTGAAGGAAGCTGCCCGGACCATGATGGCTGAGTCAGGACTGCCCAAGAAGTACTAGGCTGAAGCAATCAACACTGCCTACTACACTCAGAACCGATCTATGCTGAACAAACAACATGCTCAGACACCTTATGAAACTTGGAACAAGAGGAAGCCTCTCATCTCCTATTTCCATATTTTTGGGTGTAAGTGTTTCATCCTGAACAATGGGAAAGACCAGCTGAAAGCCTTTGATAGCAAGTCTGATGAAGGAATTTTCTTAGGATACTCCTCAGTCAGCAAGGCTTTCAGGGAGTATAACTGTCGGACCCTTTGTGTGGAGGAAACACCTTATGTTGTGTTTGATGAGACTGCATCTATGCGTAGAAAACAGGTTCTTAGTCCTGACACTGAGGGGGTTATCAAGAGGGTAACAAGACTAAGCCTGAAGAATCCTGAATTCAAGATCAAGCTTGTCAATGCTCCCAAGGGATGGGATGATGATGATGATGATCAGGATGGACCTCAGGCCAACCCTCAGCAAGTCCCAGCCTCGGAGAATGTTGAGTCTCAGATGGAGGCACAGACTCAACCTGAGGTACGTACTGTCAGTGATGATGCTTCTGCACCTGAGACAGTTACTGAGTCCAACTCTGTAGGGGGAACAATGTCCCTGATATTGTGCAACCCACAGGAAATGACTCAGTATCCCCTGTTCTTGCTCGTTCTTCCTCTTTGCCTGTTATTGTCGAGACTAATGTTTCAGGATCAGGCAAGGGAACGTCTGTAGCTCCCAGTGCAGCCGTCAGCGGGAGGTAGTGGCTAGATGATCACTCATTGGCTGGCATCATTGGTGATGTCAATGAGGGGGTCAGGACAAGGTTGTCCTTTGGCGAGAGTGCTATGTTCTGTTTTTTCCTGAGTGATCAGGAACCTAAGAGCATAGAAGAAGCTCTTGCTGACCCCAACTGGATCCTAGCCATGCAGGATGAGCTCAATCAGTTTGAGCGGAATCATGTTTGGGAGTTAGTTGAGAGACCTGGGCGTCAACATGTTATTGGCACCAAGTGGGTCTTCAAGAACAAGAGGGATGAGAAGAATGTTGTTGTCAGGAACAAGGCCAGGCTGGTAGCTAAAGGTTACTCTCAGGCCGAAGGGATCGACTACGATGAGACCTTTGCTCCAGTTGCAAGGTTGGAAGCAATCAGGTTGTTCTTGGCTTATGCAACATTCAAGAAGTTCAAGGTGTATCTGATGGACGTAAAGAGTGCTTTTCTGAATGGTGTACTGAACGAGGAGGTTTATGTGGAACAACCTCCAGGGTTCGAAGTTGGTAACAAAGTTTATCACCTGAAGAAAGCCCTTTATAGCCTGAAGCAAGCTCCGAGGGTTTGGAATGATACACTTTCCCAGTTCCTGATAGACCACGGGTTCGTGAAAGGAACAGTGGACAGGACCCTCTTTCGGATTTCCGAAGGGGAAGACATTCTCGTGGTCCAAATTTATGTGGATGACATAATATTTGGATCTCCAAATCTGAAGCTTTGTGAGAAATTCTCCAAGCTGATGACTGGGAAGTTTGAGATGTCAATGATGGGAGAGATAAACTTCTTTCTGGGTGTCCAAGTCAGGCAATCTGACTCCAGAATTTTCATAAATCAGTCCAAGTATGCGAGGGACTTGATTCAGAAATTTGGAGTTCAGTCCAGCAAAGTCTCACGTATTCCCATGAACGCAAATGAGAAGCTGGATCCTGACAAAAAAGGAGCCTCAGTGAATCAGACTGAATATAGGGCACTGATTTGATCTTTACTGTATCTGACTGGAAGTCGTCCTGACATCACTTATGCAGTCGGAGTTTGTCCAAGGTATCAGTCTGATCCGAAGAAGAGTCAACTAGAGAGTGCCAAAAGGATATTGAAATACCTGAGAGGTACAGTCAATTTAGGAATTTGGTATCCCTCTGATGACAACCTAGAACTGACTGGATATTCAGATGCAGATTATGGAGGCTGTAGGCTTGATAGGAAATCAACCACAGGCACATGTCAGTTTCTACGGAGTAAACTGATCTCTTGGTTTTCTAAGAAGCAAACCACTGTTGCAACGTCTACTACTGAGGCTGAGTATATGGCGGCAGGCAGTTGCTGCTCCCAGATCCTTTGGTTGAAGCAACAACTGAGAGACTACCAAATAGAGGCATCTGAAGTCCCAATTTATTGTGACAACAATAGTGCCATTGCCATATCCCAAAACCCAGTCTTACACACAAGGTGTAAGCATGTAGACATCAGGCATCACTTTATAAGAGATCATGTTGAGAAAAAAGACATCAGGATGGAGAGAGTCCCTACTGATAAGCAGAGAGCTTACATACTGACTAAGGCTTTGCCTGAAAGCAGGTTTGTTGAGTTATCAGTAGAGTTAGGACTCCTTGACCCAGGCTTAGGAGATTCAGTCTGAATCTCTGTTCAGAATGCATAAGGTCAGGGGGAATGACTAACTAGGACTCAGGATGAAGGAATCTCCGTGAGAGAGTGAATGGTTGAAAGGGGAACTTTTAGTATGAAAGGGATGATCAGTATAGACTGACTAAGATTCAGGACACTGAATTCAGGGCTTGTCACCCTGATAGGTCACATGTTGTATCAGTCAGAATACAAATCTGACTGACCGGTATGTTTCCTGATTTATCTTGAGTCATCATATCTTGCCTACATCATCCTTGATACTGTTTGCCGTATTGTCAAATCAAATATCCTTGTCATGTAATCTCAGCCATTCATTAATATTCGGTTATTAATTACTGCAAATTATTTGAAATAAATATGAACATACTCTGACATGCATTAAATGAAAAGTGGGCGGGAAGAGTTACCGATAAAGTTTTTGAATAATTACGTTTGAAAATCGAGTCGATTCATCTCTGTTCACGCATTTTTTTATTTTGATCTAAATCGTCGAATTTCTAAGGTCTTTTAATCAGGGTCGTTCATTTGAAAACCGGTTTTATATAAATATAGGGAGTTATTTACTTTGAGTCTTTTACGTACTCAAAATTTCTCTTACCATATTTATATTCCCTCTCTGCAATTCATCTTCTTCTAACCCTCATATCATCATCCATGGCTTCACCGTCTGCTAAAACCATCTTTGAGAACTTATTCCACCTAAAGGACTCAATTGCATGGGAGCCCGTGGAAAATTTCTCCTTGAACCACGCTGATCTTCTGCCTCTCAAGGAGATGCTCGAGAAGGCTGGGCTTCTCAAATGGCTTTCCACCGGACCAATTCGCCTTTACCCCAGGCTCGTAGCGGCGTTCTACCTAAAGATGGTAAAGAACAGTGCTGGGGAGTGGGAGACGTGCATCCCTACTTCTGAAATGGTTGTTGAGAAGGGTGAATCTAGGGTTAATCACAAGTGGACCACCCTGAACCTTAGGGAATTGATAAGGAGCACCTTTGAACTGCATAACTCTGGGGTGGTCCCTAAGGATCAAGGGATGGGGGATGAATAGGAATATATCAACCCACTCTGCGAAAGGAAGGTGCTGGTGAAAGCTCGTCTGAACAAATCAGTGCAGAAACCTACTCCTAGGCATTTCTGTTGATCCCTTATGTTTTGATGACATTAAAACAAGCGGTGTAATGTCTGCTTAAGAGGAGTAAGGTCTGCTTAAGCGGAGCTAGGTCATCTGGAGCAGACCAGCAGACTAGGTCATCTGGAGCAGACCAGCAGACCACGTCATTTGGAGCAGACCAGCAGACTAGGTCATCTGGAGCAGACCAGCAGACCACGTCATCTGGAGCAGACCAGCAGACCACGTCATCTAGAGCAGACCAGCAGACTAGCGATTTGTGTTTGCACACAAATGCACTTTCCTACAAGTGTATAGGATCGTGTAGTGGTAAGCTGACCAAGTTATAATATCGAATCCACGGGAAACAATTAGACAATCTAATTCTAAAAATTATGTGTGAGTCTTGAAATCAAATAAACAAAAATGAAATTTCAGAATTTAGTTTCTATCTAATTACTAACTAATGCAAAAATAATATAAAACAAGAATTCTAAACTAATACTCTAAACTAAAACGTGCATGAAAATCAATCTCTAATCTCTACTGCATGAATTGAATATATTAAAAATAAAATCAAACTTTCTTCTCAATCCCTAATTCTAAACCTAAGGCCTAATTAAAGCAGAAAATCAAAGCAATTAAATATGAAGGATCAAGAACTCAATCTAACTAACACGAGAGTGTAAATGAGTAATAAAGGAGTGATAACATGAATAATTGAGATAAAGAGAATTGACGAAACTAACAATAATAGATCAAACACCTAGGAGATAATAAAATTAACAATTGAAATAACCAAAAGGAATAAAACCTAATTGAAAACAGAAATTGAAAGCAAACCAAACTAATCAAATTAATCTCAAGAAACCAAATTTGTCTTTTCATTTTTGTTTGTTTGATTCCATAACTCACACACACACCTTAGGATTAGATTGTCTAATTGCTTCCCGTGGATTCGATATTTATAACTTGGTCAGCTTACCACTACACGATCCTATACACTTGTAGGAAAGTGCATTTGTGTGCGAACACAAATCGCTAGTCAAGTTTTTCACTACAAGAAATTGCACTTTTTGTAACAAAAAAATTAGTTTCAAAAAATCTATTTTTGGTTACAAAAATTTTTTGTAACGAACATTTCGTTACAAATGTTGGTCATTTAAAGTCCATCGCAAAAGGTTTTTGTAACGGAAAAAAAATCAATTTCGTTATAAATAAAATTGTAACGAAACATTTTTCGTTACAAAAACTTTAGTAGTAAAAACCAAAATTTCATTTCTAAAAATCAATTTCGTTACAAAAAATTGTTACACAAAATTATATATTTAATCTCTAAATGTTTTTTATTAATATTTCATTACATTTATTAATGTTTACAAAAACTTAATAACCAAGAGCTCTATAATGCAAATGACCGTAGGCGAAATCTTAAAAATTAATGATCATAAAGCAATAATTTTATTTCAATAAAATAGTAGTTCATCAAATACATTTAAGCTAACATTGTCAACAATCAGAAGCAGACCTACATTGTATTTGAATATTTCACTGTACATAATTACATGAATAAAAATAAATAAGTATTGAGTTAAACTTGAAGTCTTCATTTGTTTTGTTATCCACAGCCAAGTTGAAATTCCATTGTCCTACGAAAAATACAAAATAATAAAATACTGTGAGATTAAAAATTTACAATACATAAACATAGATAAACATGATATTCAACTGAAGACCTAATACAGGCAAAACAAACTGGAATATCATCTTAAATGTTGGTTCATTATATATGCACGCACTATCTATTCATTTTAGTTTAAAGACATTTAGAATATTCAAATGTGCTAATATTTAAAATAATCAATTTAGCAAAAAACAGAGATAAGTTTCATAAGGAAATGAACGTAGAGTAGATATACATTTATATCAAGCAAAATTCATGAAAAACTATTTGCAATCATAAAAAAATAGCTAAGATGTATGACAAATTAGTAACTTCTTTGACAGATTTACATATAAACGACACTTTATCACAAAAATAAGTAACAAGTAGGATGTAGGTCAAACAAAAACGAAAAGAGCATAATAATATACAAATACAAGACAACATAGTAGAACTGCAAATTAATAATGGATACATAAAGCAATAGTTACATGCACATAAACGAGCTCGTGTTTGTAAGCTGATATATCTATTACGGATTTTAGGTGCAACACAAGCATCACATGCAAAAGACTACTAACGAACTCCTTTCTTGGGAGCTTCAGATCAATAGTAGCTCCTGAAGCAAGAGTGAGAGGAACAAACAAGAGCACAAAGCACTATCAAAATTTAATTTATTAAAAGCATAGGCTGATCATATAAGATAATTACATGCCAAAAGCACGAAAGATGTCTCAAAGCCACACAGGAAAAGTTGTGAAAAATGAAAATAAAAGTTTATTTTCGCAGTCCGTATTTATGAGCATCAAGATTAGCAAAATAAGAAAAACACATTAAGTGGCTCATAACAAGGAAGAGTTCAGCCATATACTTTGTAACTCAACAATATTCTATTATCCTCTTAAGTGTTAAGCAACATTCTCTTCTCAAAATGAGGGAAACTCGATATAACATTTTCCATTAAAAAAAATGAAGAAAAGAAGAATATAGACCAGCCCACTTTTCCTTGTGTTGTTATAGTTACATGAAACAGTCATCCATGCATGCAGCCTCCATCACGACCACATACATGCAAACCTCCTTTAGCTATTTCTTCTCATTAGCTGGCATAGTTAGTTAGTTAGTTAGCATTCTTTTAGTAAGGGTTTGTTAGTTAGTTTTATTCAAACAGATTTCTTCTAGATTCATCCATACGAATGAATCCTTGTATAAATATATCATATACTTCATTCATGAAGTTTAGATCAATAAATCACATTTTAAGTTTGTTGAGTGTTATCAAACATGTGTCTCCACCAACAAAAGAGCAAAAAAACATTCATTTTCCATAAGTCAATTACGAATTAACGTTGCTCAAACTAAATTTATAACCTATTTAAACCAAATATATAAATCTGAAGCAAATAAAAAATGCCTTCAATTAATTTCACGAATTAAAACCCAAGAACAATTATATTCAAGAAATAACACGCTAGAAAATGAATAACTCCAGAATTATTACTGAAAAATCAATACAGGAACAAAAGAAAATAAGAGAACTTAGGAATTGCGGATTCTTGGGTTAAAAAATCGACAATTGGAATAACTAATAAAGAAGCACAGAGTTTAGTTACTGACTTTGCAGATTCTAGTACGATAGTGGCGCGCAAAGGTGAGATAACAGGGGTTGCGACGTTCAAGAGGGAGAGAATAGGCGATGCGATGCGCGAAAAGAGGATTTAAGATGTTGCGGTGTGTGCACGACAATCAACAAGAGGTGGCGATGAATTATCGAGGCTGAGAGGCATGAAAGGGTAGACCGCACGAAGAGAAGTTTTTATGCGAGAGGAAGAAGACGGGCCAAAAATGCCCTAATTTTTTTTTGCTGCTAGAGCCCAGGAGGGGGAGATGAGAGAAATGCCCCAAATTATTTTTTACTTTTACGTTTTATATTTAACTAGTACATAATCCCGCAGATATGCGGGATTAGAAAAAACTATATGTTAATTTGAAATTTATTTTAAATTAATTTGAAATTTAATTTTTTTAATTTAAATGTGTAATGGGTGGAATTTACCGAGATCTATGGATGGTGGTTAGTATTTTAAAAAATATAGAGAGTTAAAATAGAGGGAGAAGTTAGTGAATTAAAAAAAAGATGGATAACCGACAACAATTATTTATATTTTATTTTTAAAAAAACAATATTATGAGAAAATTAGAAAAGTAGGTAGGGTATTAAGCCACGTAGGATTTCATAGATTCAGAAATAGATGATAGGGTGATTCTTAATTTTCTAAAATTCATTAATAATAAGAGTATCATATGCCACATTTATGAGGAATTTACTAATAATAAGATTTTTTTTACTAATGTCATTAAACTTATTTTTCCCTTTAATTTTTAGTGACATTAATGTTACGGTCATTTATATATAACTATATATATTAAAATTTTAATAAAGGTACATAACATAACAACCTTTATATATATTATATATTTATTGTATAGGGTAAATTCGATAACTTTTTTCTAATCCATTTTTTTAGTTGGATAAGTACATATTAATTTATATATATACATATATATATATATATATATATATATATATACTTTGGTGTTTCATATTTATAATAAGTATATTTGGATATTGATCATAATAAATCATGTTTATTAATTTGTAACCAATATTT
>JAPKLY010000708.1:71636-136581 GCA_026898435.1 Prunella vulgaris
ACTATAAATCTTGTCTTTTATCTGCTTTATTTTATTGCTCTAACTTGATGCACTAAATAATAGGTTTTCATTAAAAGGATTAAACTAAAAATGTTTCCGCAAAAAAAGACAATGCGCACTCAGCTGATTGTATAGTCAGCTCTTTTCAAAACAAGAGGACTCAAAATCTTCTCGGGACCAACAATTTCTTTGATCTGACAACTCAGGCTGTGATGGGGTGTACCGGAGGATTGGAGCAGATTTCATGCCCTAAACTGAACATCATGATGGCCATTGAGCAAAGTGCCAGTCATACTTTTAACTGGGAGGAGTATTTTCTGGGCATGATTGTGGCCGAGCTTAAAAAAATTGAGCGGACTCCCGAGGGATTCGCTAAGTTTAAGAACAAGATGCACTACGACACCAAGATATCCCTGATGCTGGAGAAGAAGCTGGTTTTCGGAGATATTGATCTGAACAACACCATTGAGCTACCCAGCAAAGTGGACATTTTCAGATCTTTATCTGACACTGTAGTGAAGAAGAGGAGAACCGCCAAGAAAGCTCCTACACAGAAGTCTGACGCTGAGGAACTAGCTGAGGTGGCTCAGGCTCAGGCAACGAGCCCACCAAGGCAAAGTCTTCCATATCAGCCCCAAAGGCGAAGCAGTCCTTAATCATCAAGTATACCAAGGTTGCTGAGAAGTCCGGAGAACCGGAACAATCTGCATGTCTGTAAGATGTTGCTCCCATTTCTGTTGTACCCTCAGTTCCTGACACCTTACCAGAACCGACTTTTGTCTACGAGCAAGACAAAGCTGATGAACAGATTCTATTTGTCGCAGCCGAATATGCTGATGTAGAAGTTCAGGAGAATGCTCCAGTGGGTGAGGAAGAGCAGCAGGCTGAATCGGAGGCTCAGAATGAGCAGTTTGAGGCTGACGAACAGGTTTCACCTGAAGCTCCATGGCCATTTCCAATTCCTGACCAGGAGGGTTGGTCCAGTTTTGAGATTTTGGCTCGAGGATAATCACTGGAGCTAGTAGAGAGGAAATTCCCTGACCTTCAGGATGTTGAGAAAGAAGCTGTCGTGCAATTGCGCACATACGCTCAATTCAGAAGAGCCACATATCCTGAAATCGGGTTGCTCGGAGCTAGAAGAGGGTGGGAAGCGCTGGGAGATGCAGAGGCGGCCCTCTTCGACTTCTTCGAGGTAACCTCCCTGAATTAGCTTATCAAAATTCCTGACTTTTTGAATGTAGTCGGGAAAATCTTTCCACTGGCTTCTTCCACTGAGCCAGCAACAGATAAAAGTCAGTTGGCACTAGATCTGGTGCCTGAGTCTGCTATGGAGGTTGCTCAGGAGAAGGAGTGAGAGACGGAGAAGAAGAACGTAGATGAAGAGATGGCGGAAAGAGAAGCCGCCAAGGAGGTGATTACGATTGCTGACGATGATCAGCAAGATGCGACTGACTTGTTCAGTGCATCGGCCAAGGACGCACTCCCTGGGTCCGGGATTGCTGAGACTTCGGGAGAGGACCCTGAGGACCCTGTTGAACTCGTTCCTGTTCCAGGAGGCATAATTCAACGCAAAGCAATGTGGTCGCGCGCTAATGATGCCATGCGCTGTCAAATCAACATTTTGAGTTCGAGAGTTAATCGTTGCAAAGTCTACTGATCAGTTATTAACAAACGAATGAAGAGATATCAAGAGGATCAGGACGAGATGGTCAGTGCGTTCAAAGCAGGACTCGACGTCCACGCAGGTCAAAGTATAACTCATGGTGTGGAGATCACAACTGCTGTTGGTCAGATTCAGGAGGCTCTGTCTGACTGCAAAATGTTTACTCTAAACACCATGAAGGAGCAGGAAATCTTCCTGAATCAGAAGCTGGAGGATAAATTTGCCTCCTTCAGAGATGAGTTAAAGGCCCAGATTCGTGTTGAACATATTGAAGAGATGAAAGCTTCTCACACTGAGCTTGATTCCAAGCTGACAACGCTGAAGGACGAAGTCTATGCCAAGGCTCTAACCGAGGTGAAGTCAGTCTGTAAGGAGTTGAGATCAGAATTGAAAAATGCTCATCACACTGCGGTGACCGATCTGAGTGCTGACCTTAGGGGGTTTGTGGAGCGGATTGAGAAGTTGGATCGGTGGACAAGGAGAAGACAAATGAGTTCAAAATGCTTGCAGGTCAGGTTGGTGAAGTAGTCGGCAAAATCAACATTGATGATGCCAAAAAGGAGGAAGGAGTGTCGGAAGCAAAGAAGACCAAGAAGAAGAATTACCCCCCTGAACTACAAGCTACTGAACGCAAGCGAACAAGGTCAGTTGTTGCTGCAGCCGCCAATAAACCTGAATCGGAATCTGATCCGAAAAGGGTGAGGCACTCTGAAGAGTCGAACGAGCCTCTATTTAAGGAGATGGAGGAGTCCATGTATCCGGGATCAACCACTCAGGAGAAGGTGGTGATGTCTGAAGCCGAGAAGCAGGTGAAAATGAGGGATATCTCACTTCACTGGCAGGTCAGAAGCCAGAAGGAAAGCAACGACTATCTCTCTTCCCAGGTTCAGAAGCAGAAGAAGGTGGCTTCCGGATCTAGGAAGAAAGCTCAGAGAAAGATGGTTGTCTCTCCGAATCAAGGTCCTCTTCCAACTCAGGCAGTGGAGAATTTCATCCCCATAGAGATGTTGGAAAACTGGATTCCGGCAAGGAACAGGTGGTCATACCTGTAATATGTGGTCATGTTGTGGGATAACGTGCAGGACTCGAAGGAAACAATCATGCAACAATGGATGATGACAGAGTATCCGGATCTCTGGTTTGAAATTGTCAGGCAGGCTAACATTGCTATGGTCGAGATCACTCCGCCTGATTTCATCAAGTATCCACCATCACTCTATGGGAAGTCAAAATAACTCGACAGGACAGCTATTCAGGAAGAGGCGACACGAGTCGGAACAGTGCTGAATGTGCTGAAAGATTCTTGTCCGATGAGGCAAGTCTTGATCCGAGTGTAATGTATGAAATCCCAATTGCCAAGTGGGATGGTGATGAGCAGTAGTTGTCAGGAGTAGTTATCAGGAAAATTGTAATAGCTTCAGGACACCATGTAATATTTCTACCAGTCAATGAAGTTAATCTTTTTTTTTTCCTGAGTACAACTTCTTATTGACTCTTGACTTTACTTTTCTGCATTCCATATCAAGAACTCTACTAACTCATTCCTTGTTTTCATCTTATAGACTAAGTGCCTAATTTGTCAGGTGGTACTGAGTTATTCTCACTGACTAAGTCAGTTGGTTGTATAGATGAATAGGAATTTGCTTAAAGGTTTTGGCATCATCAACAAGGGGGAAATTGTTGGGACAATCTGAATGTTTTGATTAGATCCCAAAACCCCTGATGAATTTGCCTAAGTACAGTGGTTCAGGATTGTCTAGTTCAGGATAGTCAGGTTAGGGATTCAGTTCAGGGGGAACGTGTAGAAGACTGAAGACTATTGGAGTCGACCCAATAGCCTGAAGTCTGAAGTGCAAATCGCCCTGAAGAAGGTCAGAGTCAGTCTCGTTGAAGATTGCCTGAACTGAAGCTGAAGTACGAAGTCTGAAGATCCATCCTGAAGACAATCCGGAAGTACCATTGGCTGATGCTTCTACTGAGTACACTAAGCATCCTCAGGACAGAACACAGTCAGTGAAGAGTAAGTGTAACTTATCAGGCCGAGCTGAATGCTCGTAAGACCTGACTTAGGCCTTGAGTCAGTTTATCTGACACATGTAAGTCAAAAGCAAAAAGGTTACACATACTGGGCTGAATAACCTATCAGGCTGTGCTGAATGCACATAAGACCTGACTTAGGCATTGGTTCAGTTTACCTGATCCATGCAAGTCCAAAGCAAAAAGGTTATTCATGCTATGGATCAGTTAACATTTATGTTAACATCTGAGAGACAAAGAGAATGTCAGTGGACTCCACTAAAGACAAACATTCAACCTGAGTTATTGACAAGAGACTCGGAGCTTTGAATGTACGAGGAAGGACGAATGTCAGAAGGTCAACTTGCCGTTTGTACGGAGAGCCAATGATCTTTCGACACGCATGTACGGAGTTTGCGCAGCAGTTAATGCAGCATTCAATGCGTCTCAGAGTTGCAGGCGGTGGGACAAAGATTGCGGGATTAAGCGTGGCAATTAGGTCAATAGTACATCTAGCCTGCAACCACCCTAAAATAGGAAAGATTTGGGTACATCTCCTCCAACGGATCTATTTTGAATATTGCGTATAAATATGGAGAGTCTTGCACCCATTCAAGGCTAACAGGAAATTTCCAAGAGAAAACTCTCAAGAATCCAAGCTCACAAAGCATACTATAAGCAACACTCTGCAATTAAATTTCCCTAGTGTTGTAGTAGGATTCACTCTGTATTTGCTTAGATCGATAGCTCTAATATTTAGCATTGTTTTGTACTGCTAGAGCTATCTTAGTTGGAAACCAAAAATACCAAACAACTCAGGTTATGAGATTTGTTGGTTAGAAGGACTGAGACTTGTAAAATGCCCAGAGGTCAGTTCCTAAGAGAGGAAGTTGGCTATTCGTGTTCCTTGGCACGTAAAACCTAAGTACCTATCCTCAGGGTTTTGAGGATAGCTTCCTGTTCAATCAGGTCGTGGACGTAGGAGTTGGTTATCTCCGAACCACATTAAAAAGACCCTAGTGTGCTGATTTACTTTCGTGTTCAGGATCATAATTGTCATTCATATTAAACTGAACATACTGCATCGTTTTAATATTCTGGCTGAATCAATCATCCTGAATCTGAATACTATGCACCAGCCTTAACCACCTCTTACTAAGCAAACTCAGAGAAAACGTTTTCAGAACCTAAAACGAGTAGAAACTAAGGGCTCACATTCCGCACGCACTCTACCTTACTGAGATAGTAGCCCAACGGACTAGCTTCCGAGCGGTCAGTGGGATTGTTATCTCTACTGAGCTTCCGAGCACATTACTCACACTCAGCCTATCTGACTCACTACTGACTTGTCCCTGCTGCCCCTGCGGACTTTCAGTTTTACTGAGTATCTTCAGGATCTTCCTGACTGAGTGTGTAAGAGCATCTTTCTGAGTATTCAAAAAAATCTGACAACAGTGTATTCACCCCATACACTGATTTTACTCGTTTCGGGACCAACACTCTCTGATTCACGTCTATGTTGCCCCTGCACTCTTCTTCTCCAAAATTTTCTCACCCCACCAACACCTCATTCATTTACAATAGTCATTCACCCCGATATCACCGGCCCGCCTTGTTCCACCTCCCCCCACGTCTGCCCTCATCGTAGCAAGATAGTCCCCCCAATCCCAACGCTTGTAAATTTTTTCCTATATTTTTTTTAATGCAAATAGATCGGATCTTTCACTATCTCTCCTCCTACCACTTTCTAATATCTTTCGTCTTTTGGAGTTCAAATTCGAATTTATGTTGAAGTGATTCTTTTTACTTTTTGTTTCTAAAATATGTAAAATTTCCCAAAAATTCTATCAGTTTTTTTGATTTTTTCTAAATACAGTATTTTATTAAAATTTTGAATTTTTCGAGAATATTCTCGTTGCAATCTGCTAGTAATTATAGTTTTTTCCTAGAATCTTATCAATTTTTTTTTTCAAAATCTTTCCTTTTGTTAAACAAATCTGAAAAATAAATCAAATTTCTTTTGAATTTTTCAAAGATCTGTTAAAATTTTTTTTTTTTTTTTTTTTTCAAAAATCTTTTATGAATTTTATATTTTTCTCGATTTTTATTTCTAAACAATCAGTAGATCTGCCACATAAATCTAATTGATAATTGTTTATCAAATTACTTATTTGAAAATTTTAATTTTCATATTCGACAATTACTTTCAAACATCAATTCCATTTTTTTCCAAACATATGTTTATTTTTTTATTTTTTTAAAAATTTTATTTTATTTTAATTTAATGGAGTTATGTGTTGTTCTATCATTTTCCGCCAGGCCGTGCAACGGTTGCAGTAGCAATCGGATGTAAGGAAAGGGCAATATTGTCTTTTACCAAGACAAAAAAGGAGGTTATTAGATGGCTTTCATATATAACTCTACGCTATCCCATTTTTTAGGCCTTTAATTAATTATATGGCCCAAGTTAAATGAACCCACAAGTGTTTGAAGTACACACACTCTTTACATACACTTACATAATGTTGAGTACACCTATGAAATTTTTTAACACAATACCCCTTGTCTTTAACAAAACGCTAGAAAAATTGAATCGCTTACCCTCTGATTAGGGTCATAATTGCATGTTTTTGTATTCTTTTCTATATGCTTTTGGTGTGCTTATGTTCATATTTGACACTAATATTGTATGTATTGTGTTATTAACCCTTTTTGGCTAGAGAGTTGTGTTTATAGATAAAAACGAACAAAATGGGGAAGAAACGAGCAAGATCGAGAAAAGTACGAATTTTGGAGTTGAGCAAGATGAAGAAATTAATATTCCATGTCGAAGAGCTTGAAGAGAGGGTCACAACGAAAGAAGAATCGAGTCAATCGTAGTCCTAAAACTCAAGATATGACGAAAACGAGGAGAGTCGAGCATGACCCGAGCTAAGGAGTGGGATCGGCAGGAAGTCATCTTGGATCAGCAGCACGTCAAGGCGGATCGCGCGGATTCGTGCTGGAGTGGCAGACAACGGCGCGTGCGACCTCGTGCGCGATCGCGATCGACAGCAGTGCAGTTGTGGTTCGGCAGTTTGACAAAGCGCGTGAACTCACTGCCGATCACGATCGGCAACCCTCCAGTTCACGTTCGGCAGCAGTTCCGAAATTACAAAATTTCAGGGCTATTTTCGTATTTTTGTGCGTTTTAATGAAGGGCATCTTAGTCAATAATCCAAGGGTACTATATATACTTTCATCTCAGATTTCCAAACGGGACACTTAGAATTTTAGATTCACTTACATCATCATATTCTCTCTCTAGATTAGGAAAAATTATTGGAAGTTTCCAAATTGGTGTTCTTAGATTTCTACTTACGATTTATGCGATATCTTTTGATCTACCATATGGATCGTTGATCCGTCTTCTCCAGCATACTCAGTATATCTTCAGCTACATTTCTACCGATTGAATTTCAATTTGCGTTGTTGGATTAATTTCTAGCTTATAGAGGTAAACTTGTATCTTTTCAATTCCAATTGTAATAGGTGAATTTTTGTACACTCTTTAGAATTACTGTGCAATTATGGTTGTAGTTAATTCAATTTCCATTTTGTTTGTATAATTAGCCATCGGCTAATCTCTTAGTGTGTTGGTGTACGATGCCTATGGAGTAGTGTGGTGTATATGTTGATCTTATGAGTGCATTGAGTTGTTGTATGATCAATTCTCTACTTTGATGGTTTGCAAGAATGCTTAATATGCTAAATTGAATATATGGGCCATTAGAAATTAATCTCATACGAGAGTTGGGTTAATTTTCTTAATCTTCTCATAATTAGGCCATTGCATGTTAGGTGTTTGTTAAAATTCCTAAGATAATGAGAATTGCCTTAGTGAATAAGAAAGACAATTAGAGACTTTTATGTGCATCTAGGGAGACCTTTGCATGTTTGAGTGGCTTGCCCATTGATTGTACCATACCTCATGCATGAGTAAGTGAAACTTCACCACACGAAACATAGGATAGTACACTAGCACATTTCTCACACATTTGCTCACTTTGCATTCCTAGGTGATAGGTAGTTTACTTGATTGACGCACTTGTAGACGATAGATACCTTATCCCCTTTTCTTGCTTTGAGTTTTCGAATTAAGAACAATGATCTTACCTTACAATCCGCCATCTCCCTGTGTTCGATATAATTAAAACTTGGTCAAGCTTGTCACAGCAATAACGATCGTGTACACTTGCACGTTAACACCAAATAGGCAAACAAGTTTTTGGCGCCGTTGCCAGGGAGGCGGTTTGTTTGTTTGGTTTTGTAAGATTTTGTTCTTTGTTTTCGATTTTTGTGAGAAGTTTTTGATACATTCTTTGTAGGTGTATACACACTAGGAGTCAAGGGGGAGATCTTCTACCTTTTGAATCCGATCTTGAGAATAGCCTACGGAGAAGAAGGAGAGAAGCTCGTTTGAATCAAACAACGATGGAGAATATGAATGAAGCTCGAGATGATATAAGAGAAGAAGAACCCGTACGAGTACAAGTACATCAAGGAGAGGAAAATTTTGCTCAAAGAGAGGTTCCGCTCCAACCACAACCTATACCACACCATTATCCACCTAATCAACCATACTACCCACCTCAATATCCAAATTACCCTAACTACCAAATGAATCCACCATATTACCCACTACCACCACACAATTACCCATACTATCCATATCCACCACCACCTCATCACCAAAGACCACAAATCGTAAACCCACCTCAAAACCATGAACCATTGCTGTGAGACTATTTTGAGCCTAGAGTTAATGAGCAATATGATGGAATAGAAAGACCTCCTATTGATGCTGAAAAGTTTGAGTTGAATACGAATCTTTTGAAGTTGTTAAAAGAGTCTCCTTTTGAAGGATCGAGTGATCGTGAAGATCCAAAAGCTCATCTCAACAATTTCATGGAGATTTGTGATATGATAAAGTACAAAGGAATGTCGGATAGTGAGAAAAAGCTCTGATTCTTCAAATTTACTTTGACCGGGAGAGCGAAAGCATGGATTCGATCTATGAATCCTAAAGCAGCCACTTGGGAGGAGTTGAGCTCTCAATTTCTCAAGAAATTCTACCCTCCATCAAAGATGTTGAAGGCAAGGGAAGAGATAAAGAATTTCTGGCAAAAAGCGAGGGAAACTATATCTAGCGCATGGGAGAGGTACCAAACCTTGTTGTTGGCTTGTCCTCAACATGGTTTGAGGGATGAAGATATACTCTTAACTTTCACAATCGCATTGCATGAAGGAGACAAGAATTATTTGAATTCTTGTGCTGGAGGCTCGGTTTGGACGAAGACCATTCATCACGTCAATGAGATCATTGAGAATATTGCTGCAAATAATGCTTTCCAAAGGGAAACTAATAGTGGAACGGGTGATCGAGTTGCACTTCTTGAGGAAAAAATGTCAAATGTGTTGAATTTAGTCTATGGAGGCCAAAACCAAAACCAAGCTCCAGCTCCTATGCAAGTAAGTGTTGTTGAGAGTATTCCTCCTCCTCCTACTACTTCTATTCAAGAAGAAGTGAAATATATGGGTCGTCCTCAATATAACAACAATCAAAGGCCACCATACATTGCTCCACCGTTTAGAAAGCATGGAAATCCATATCTGAATCAAGGGAATGTTTCTTACAATCCTCCTTACAATCCTAATTGAAGGCACGAGAATTTTTTGTATTCTAATCCTAAGGGGGCAATTCAATTGCCACCCGGGATTGATCCGGGGTCAAAGCCCCCTAACAATGAAGGGGAAGGGAAAGGGAGTGTGGAAGATACTTTGGCATTGATCTTGAAGAGCATGGATGATATGAGAGTGGAGTTTAGAAAGATGAATGTGGAGACGAACAAAAAGTTCAATGATTTGTATGCTTCGCAAGGGAATCAAATCAAAAGCTTGGAATTCCAAATGGGACAAATTACTATATCTTTAAGCCCACAAGTGAATAAAAGGAAGTTCCCTTCTACAACCGAGATCAATCCTCGTGAGCATTGTAATTCAATTTCATGTGTGGAGGTTGCAAAGGAAGTTGTAGGGAATTGCCTATTGAAATTGTTTCATGATGAGATTGTGGAGGAAGCATTTTGTGATGATATTGTGAAGTTGGTGAAAGATAGTGAGGAAAGCTTGGGGGTAGAAAAGAGGGTGATGGAAAAAGAAGTGAAAAAGAAAGGGAAAGAAAAATAGGGGGTGAGGTAAGATTGAGGGAAGAAGGGTTGGTGGAAGAGAGGGATAGGGTGGAAATTTCAAAAGGAGTGAAGAATAAGCTTGATGAGAGGTTCAAGAAATTTCTTGATTTGTTTACCAAGTTATATGCAAATATGCCTTTTAAAGAGGCTATTGAGCAAATGCCTACCTATACAAGATTGTTGAAGGATCTTGTGTCAAGGAAAAAGAAAGAGGAGCCCGAAGTTGTAAAACTCAGTCAAGAAAGTAGCAAACTTATTATGAAGCATCTTCCAAAAAAATTGAAAGATCCGGGCTGTTTTACTTTGGATTGCCAAATTGAAAGAAGTAAGGTTATAAAGGCATTATGTGACCTTGGTGCTAGTGTGAACATTATGCCTTTATCCATAGCTAAAAGGCTGGGATTAAAGGACATAAGGACTATGTCGAGTAATCTTTACATGGCGGATAATTCAAAGGTGCAACCGAGAGGAATTGTGGAAGATGTTGTGGTCCAAATTGGTAAGTTCTTGTATTCGGTCGACTTTGTCATTCTAGATGTAAAGGAAGACAAGATTACTCCTCTAATTCTTGGGAGGCCTTTCCTTGCGACTTCGGACGCTTTGATAAATATTCAAAAAGGAGAGGTTACCTTGAAGATGAATAAGGAGAGAAATACTTTCTCAATTTATGATTCTTCAACGAGTTCCCCAGGGATTAAGGGTGAAATTGCAAAAACGGTAAAAAGAACTTGCAATCTTGAGAGTGGAGTACTTAAAGAAAGTCCTTTTGAAAAGAATAAGAAGAAGGTGAATGAAGACAAGGGGATAAAAAAAGTTGTGAAAAAGGTATGTTTTTGGAAGAGGAAATTGAGTGATGTACGACACTCAACTCTTATCGATTTTGATGTTACTTGAGCTTGAAAGAGTCGTCCGGCTAGGGGACGTTAAATCCAAGCGCTAGATGGGAGGCAACCCATCCGTATCCTTTATTTCTTCTAGTTTTTTAGTTTGATTTTATTGATTTTTGATTGGAATGGACGAATGAGATTATTTGGTATTTCTTGGCCATTGTAGTATGATCATTGCATGTTGATTTTTAGCTTATATGATTAGGAAGAGTTGAGGAGTGAATTTTTTTTATATAATCTTAATGAATACTTGTTTGTGAGTTGAGAGTTTGTGCTTAATTGGTCGTATGTGATAGCAAATTTGTCATTTATCACTTTTCCAAACTTTATTAGGATTTACAATCCGAAAAAGTTTGGGGGGTGTGTGTTCTTGTTAAATTCCCTCAATTTGCTACCATATTTGATCCATATTGTTGATATTCTTGGTATATTTTGAGTATTATGAGGAGTTATGTAGGAAAAGTACTAGAAAAAGGGTGAAAAATAAAAAATACTCGAAGAAGGAGAGTAAGGGTTCAGATCGGCAGAACCCACACTAGGGGTCGACAGGACCTACACTTCGGATCGCGCGAACCTTTGCTGGAGCGACAGCAAGAGGATCGCGTGAGCTCCCGTGCGATCGAATTTGGCAGGCGATATGGAGGAGCTCGGCAGCTGGTAATTCTGCGCGATCGTGCTGCCGAACTGTGCGATCGGCAGCTAGCAGGTAGGGGGTCGAGCGACGTGCTGAAATTAGAATTTTGACCGAATTTTGGTCAAATTTTGAATACAACTTCCAAGGAATGGGTAAGAAAGGATAAGGAAAAGCGTCAAGTTCCAATGCAAGCGAAAAGTGGAATGATCCCACTTTAGAGGAAGCATGTCAAATAAAGTGTGGAGATAAGCCATCCAACCATGAACTCTTCTTCGGGGAAATGATATGTATTTCAAATTGTTTGCAAAAGTGAAGGATGTAGAGTTTTTTACGGGAAGGTATTATGATAGGAAAACCACTACACTTTGCAACTTTGG
This sequence comes from Prunella vulgaris, assembly GCA_026898435.1. Classification (NCBI taxonomy): domain Eukaryota; kingdom Viridiplantae; phylum Streptophyta; class Magnoliopsida; order Lamiales; family Lamiaceae; genus Prunella; species Prunella vulgaris. Next base: position 83,444 of record JAPKLY010000708.1, read on the forward strand.
TGAAGATGTCGAAGAGTTGTTTGAAAGGATTGGTTGGAAGGGTCTACTCTCCATGGAGTTTTATGGGTATTTCGAATCGGCATGCATCGAATTCTTTAGCACATTAGTAGTGGTGGAGGTTGATGGAGTTCCTACCAAGGCCAAGTTTCGTTTTAAAAATGAGGACTTCATTTTAACCACTGATCAAGTCAACCAAATCTTTGGTTGTGCGGAGAAGGTGCCTAGGAATCACTTCTATTCGTGGGAGATATTCACTCGAGCCCAAGAAACATGGAACTTGATTAGCAAAGTTGGAGGAGAGTATGTAGCCCAAAGTTCTAGAGCATCTCACCTTGCAAATCCTATCTTGGTCTCTGTGCATAAGGTGCTAGCAAACACTGCTTTTGCTAGAATTGAAGGGAGTAGAGTTCGGGGGGAAGAGTTGTTTATTCTCCACTCCATGTTGACGTCAAAAAGAGCTAATTTTGGCTCTTATCTTTTGAAGAATCTCAGCCACCAAGTCACTAGGACAAATTGTTGTTATGGTGGATTAGTCACTTTCATGTTGCAAAAGGTAAGTCCAACAACGAATAGAGTGGTAATTGCACCCGAGCTTGTTGATTTGACCTTCTTGATTAACACAAAGATTTTCAAGAAGAGGGGAAATGTCATTTGCATCATAGCGACAAACTCAAAAGATCTCTTCCCTCTACTTGACTATGACCTCATCACAGTAACGAAGGAGGAGAATTTATTGCTTAGATCCCCTCTGCACTTGCAAATAAAGGAGGAATTTAATCGAAGGATGTTCAAGAGACAGAAGGGTGAATCAAGCTCCCAACCCCAAGAAAATGCGCAAGAAGAAGGACATGAGCTGATGCAAGAGGAGTACTATAATCAAGGGGGTGGACATGTGTTTGAAGGATTGACTTATAATGAATGGGGCTATGAGGTAAGGTCGTTGAGGACCGACGTGGACGATCTTAGGATTGACTATTCCTTTCTTCGAGCGGACATGACGAGGTTGACTGATAGCTATCATCTTCTCAACAACAAGGTGGACTCCATTAACAGGAATGTGAACACTATATCCCACAATATGGAAGAGATCCTTGTAGCCCAGAGTGCAATGATGAACTGGCACATTGGAGAGGGCCACTTTCCTCATCCGCATTATCCTCCTTCGTGAAGTGATGATTTCAATCTAACTTCATAAGGATAGGTAGCAGTCTATTATCCCTATCTTGTTCCATTCCAATGATTTCGTAGTTTTATTTGTTATGTAGTGAATTGAGATTTCTATTGATTGCTACATTTTGTAGGATTTTTTTTTTTTTGGGTGATATTGCATATTGATGATGTTTGATATTTTGCTTTGGATTTTTGATGATTGATTGTGTATTGTGCCTTATTGTGCATTGCATGATTCAAGTCTCCACTCTTTTGCCAAACTTTTTAGACTTATGGTCCAAAAAAGTTTGGGGGGGTGTGATCATTTCGTCATTCTCATGACAATGCTATTATTTGTGGAAATATTCATAGGCTTTGATGCTTAGTGTGTTGATGAACTCTTGTTTCACTTGTATTTTTGACCTTTTTGTTGCTTATTTTTTAGTGGTGAATGCATAAGATATGTTTATCTTTGTGTGAATGAGTTGAAAGTCTTGATTAGTGTAGTGGAATTATTGCTTAATTCTTGTTGATCTTTGATACTTTTGATTTCATGATACTTGAGATTTTGATGATATGGGCATTCTTGATATGATATGAGTCATGATCACCCTATACCCGTGAGTTTTGAGCCAATTATGCCCGTTTCAATCTTGAACGGATGATTTTTTTATATGAGTTCCACACATGTGCATTATACTCTAGAACTTGGCTTGAGTCTTGTTTGAGGCTACATTAGACATTGATTTCACATGATATGATTTGAGGCCATCTTTTGGATTTATATTGAGCTACTTTGCCCTATGAGCCTACCTTGATATTGATATCCATTGCTTACCATGTTGTGCCTATAATCTTTTGTTATGGGTGCAAAGAAAGTGAAATTAAGTTCAGATGAGCAAGTACTGCTGATTAACTGAACATTATACTATCAGCTGAGGAAGTCAGCTGATAGGTCTACTGATGGTTAGTCACCTGATGAGGTCAGCTGAGATCGTTTGAGAAGTCTACTGAAAGTCATCTGGGATATCAGCGGAGTCAGCTGAGGAGGTCAGCTGGTGGTGGTCAGTTGATGGTGGTTAGGATGATGGTCAGTCAGGATGGTATGGTCAGGTCAGCTGGTCAGATCAGGACAAAAGGTCTACTGATGTTATCAGCTGAGCTGAGGACGTATTACATCAGCAGACAAGACGAGAAAGGAGCATACTGACTCCAATGCTAGGAATTAACTCAGGATCAGTTACGAAGCGGTTTAAACTTCCAAATTGGTCAATGGTCGATCAGTTTAACAAAATCAAAACTGAAGATCGTTGGGCTCTTACAGTTACTCATTTTCGGTTGCAACTGTAGAAGTTTTCTTGTTAGGTGGTTACGATGACTAGCATTAATTAGGGATTCCATACTCCTATATATACACGCACATGTGTATAGAGAAATAGGACGATCAGAGAACGATCATATACTCAGAGAGATCAATATACGTGTAATCTGTATCATCTTTCATCGATTAGTGAGAGGTGCCCTCATCCGTGGACGTAGATAATTTCTCATCGAACCACGTAAATCTTGGTGTTCTTCAATTTCTTTATTCCAATTGATTTCAAACAATCATTGTTGACTAAGCTGATGGTGGTCAGCTGAGGAGGTCAGCTGATGGTGGTTAGGATGATGGCCAGTCAGGATGGTATGGTCAGGTCAGCTGGTCAGATCAGGGCAAAAGGTCTACTGATGATATCAGCTAAGTACTCAGACTCAGCTGAGGACGTATCACATCAGCAGACAAGACAAGAAAGGAGCTTACGAAGCGGTTTAAACTTCCAAATTGGACAACGGGCGATCAGTTTAACAGAATCAAAACTGAAGATCGTTGGGCTCTGACAGTTACTCATTTTCGATTGCAACTGTAGCAGTTTTCTTGTTAGGTGGTTACGATCACTAGCATTAATTAGGGATTCCATACTCATATATATACACGCACATATGTATAGAGGAATAGGACGATCAGAGAACGATCATATACTCAGAGAGATCAAAATACGTGTAATTTATATTATCTTCCATCGATTAGTGAGAGAGGTGCCCTCATCCGTGGACGTAGATTATTTCTGATCGAACCACGTAAATCTTGGTGTTCTTCAATTTCTTTATTCCAATTGATTTCAAACAATCATTGTTGACTCAACAATTGGGGCCGTCTGTGGGAAGAGAAGATTGTTGATGAAATCAACTGCTATAGCTTCTACGAAGATGGAGTTTGAGAAATTCACAGGTGTAAATGATTTTGGTTTGTGGAAGGTGAAGATGAAAGCTCTCCTCACACACCATGGATTATCAAATGCTCTGAAACCAGCGAATCAGTGGCCATCATCATCTGCATCAGAACCTGCAACGAAGCAGGAGATTCTAGACAAGGCTCATAGCACAATCATTTTGTGCTTGGGAGACAAACCTCTGAGGGAGGTTTATAAGGAGAAGACTGTCATTGATGTGTGGAATAAGCTGGAATGGGTGTATCAAACGAAGTCGGTTACCAATAAGTTGTTCATGAAGCAGAGGCTTCATTCATTCAAGATGACTGAAGATAGGGATCTTGTTGAACAACTTGAAGAATTCAATAAAGCAGTGGATGATTTGGAGAATCTTGAAGTCAAGATTGAAGATGAGGATAAAGCCCTGATGTTACTGAATTCTCTACCAAAATCCTTGGAGAATTTCAAGGATGCTCTGTTATTTGGAAGGCAAGAGAAGGTGTCCCCTGATGCTATTCAGAATGCATTGAAAACTAAGGCGCTTCAAATGCAATCTGAAAGGAAGAACACAGATCAAGGTGAAGGGCTGAATATCAAGTTCAAGAAAGGGAAGAAACCGTTTCAGGGAAAGAAAGAAGAAGAAGAAGAATGGTAAAGGCCCTGAATCTGGAAAATTTGTGGAAAGGAGAAAATGTTTCTCATGTCAGAAGGTGGGACATCTCAAGAATAATTGTCCTGACAAATCCAGGAAGCAAGAAGAGGATCAGAAGACAAATGTCACAATTGCTGCTCAGGAAGGATATGATAGTGCTGAGGTCTTGGCCGTTACTGATGTCAAGCTGAGTGAAGATTGGATGTTGGATTCTGGGTGCTCATTTCATATGTGTCCCAATGAAATTCTATTCAGGGATCTTAAGAAATTTGATGGTGGATCAGTTCTCTTGGGAAATGATCAGATGTGCAAGGTCAGAGGCTCTGGCTCAATAAAGTTGAGGCTGCATGATGGTGCTGAGAGGATACTACAAGATGTCAGGTTTGTACCTGAGCTGAAGAGAAATCTTATTTCTCTTGGATCACTTAATGTTTTGGGATATAAATTCAATACAAGGAATGGATTCATATTGATAACCAAGGATAACAACATTGTGATGAAGGGCAAGAAGGTAAATGACTTGTACATTCTGATGGGTAACTTAGCTGCCGGATCAGTGAATGCAGTTATGGGCAGTTCTGATGCTATCTTGTGGCACAAGAGGTTAGGGCACATTGGTGAAAGAGGACTGAATGAACTCTCCAAGCAGAAGGCATTTGGGGATTCAAGGACAATCAAATTGGATTTCTGTGATCACTGTATGTTGGGAAAATCCAAGAAACACTCTTATGCAAAGGGGAAACATCATACTGATGCTCCTTTGGACTATGTACACTCTGACATCTGGGGGCCATCAAGAACTGAGACTCATGGAGGTGGAAAGTACTTCATGACCATCATAGATGATTTCAGCAGGAAAGTGTGGGTAATCATCCTGAAGCAAAAGAGTGAAGCCTTTGGGAAGTTCTGGGAATGGCTCCTTGAACAAGAGAACTAAAGAGGCAGATCCTTAAAACATCTCAGGACTGACAATGGACTTGAGTATGTGTCAGAAGAATTTGAAAATTTCTGCAAGGAAAGAGGCATAACAAGGCACAAGACTGTTCCAGCAAACCCTCAACAGAATGGGCTTGCTGAGAGGATGAACAGAACTATTTTGGAAAAGGTTAGATGCATGCTATTAGATGCTAAACTACCTAAAGTATTCTTGGGAGAGGCAGTCAATACTGCTTGTTATTTGATAAACAAGACACCCTCATCTGCTATTGACTTCAAAACCCCAGATGAGCTTTGGTATGGTACTTTGTCAGATTACAATAATCTGAAGGTGTTTGGTTGCTTAGCCTTTGCTCACATAAGGCAAGATAAGCTGGAACCAAGGGCTCTGAGGTGCATCTTCCTGGGATATCCAAAAGGTGTCAAGGGTTATAGGTTGTGGTGTCTTGAAGCAGGAAACAAGAAGTGCATTATCAGCAGAGATGTGACTTTCAATGAGAAAGTCATGGGATATGGTACATCTGAAAGTTCTCAGGATGCTGAGGATAATCCCATAATCAGACATACACCAGTTCAGGTGGAGCATACAACCAGGATTCAGAATGAAGATCAGGCTCAAGACAACTCTGATATTAGGAATCCACAAGAAGATCAGCTGAGTGCATCAACAGACAGTGATTCTGAAGATCAAACTGAAAATTCAGATGAGGAGGGTCAAGATTTGAGAAACTACAGTCTGGCTAGAAATAGACATAGGAGAAGCATTCATCCACCAATCAGGTTTGAGCAAGCTGACATGATCTCATATGCCTTATCAGTAGCAGAAGAAGTAGAGTATCAAGAACCTGAAACTTATGCTGATGCAGTGACAAGGAAGGATAAAGATCAGTGGATTTCAGCTATGGAAGAGGAGTTAGATTCACTTGAAAAGAACAATACATGGGTTCTTGTGAATAGAACAAAAGGGCAGAAGGTTGTCAGCTCAAGATGGATATTCAAGAAAAAGTTTGAAATTGGGTCAGATGGACAGGAGCTGATCAGATATAAGGCAAGGTTAGTTGCAAGAGGATTTACTCAGAGAAAAGGAATAGACTTCAATGAAGTGTTCTCACCAGTTGTGAAGCACTGCTCAATAAGGATCTTATTGTCTAAGGTGAATCAGGATGGACTGGAGTTACAACAGCTGGATGTCAAAACTGCATTCCTACATGGAGAGCTTGAAGAAACCATTTATATGCAGCAGCCTGAAGGGTTCATACTATCAGAAAATGAAGGAAAGGTATGTTTACTGAAGAAGTCTCTGTATGGACTTAAGCAAAGCCCAAGGCAGTGGTATAAAAGGTTTGATAGCTTCATGGTGTCTATAGGCTTCATCAGTTGCAAGTATGACAGTTGTGTGTACTTGGAAAAGCAAGGCTCCGAGGTACTGACATATCTATTACTTTATGTGGATGATAAGTTAATTGCCTGCAAAAGTCTAGGAAGAATTCAGAAACTGAAGGATAAGCTCAGTTCAACCTTTGACATGAAAGACCTTGGAAGTGCTAAGAGAATTCTAGGTATGGATATTATCAGGAACAAGTCAGCTGGAAGGATGTTCTTAACTCAGCAGGATTACATACTGAAAATCTTGAGAAGATTCAATATGCATGAGTCAAGATCAGTCTCTACTCCTCTTGGACAACATTTCAAATTGTCAGCTGATCAATGTCCCAAGAGTGAACAAGATAAGTCTCAGATGAACAAGATACCTTATTCAAATGGAGTTGGAAGCATAATGTATGCCATGGTTTGTAGCAGACCTGATATTGCTCATGCAGTGAGCTTGGTCAGCAGGTTTATGGCTAATCCTGGAAAGGCACATTGGGAAGCTTTCAAGTGGATAATGAGATATCTAAAAATTTCAGAACATCTGGGATTATTATTTGAGAGGACTCAGCAGGACAAGCAACCTCTACAAGGTTTTGTAGATTCTGACTATGCTGGAAGCATAGATACAAGAAAATCTCTGACTGGATATGTGTTTAGACTTTATGGCACTGCCATCAGTTGGAGGGCTGCATTACTGTCAGTGGTTACATTGTCAACCACTGAAGCTGAGTACATCGCAGTGACATAAGCAATAAAGGAGGCTATGTGGCTTAAGGGCATTATCAGGGAATTTGGAATCAGACAAGATGAAGTTACTATGCAAAGTGATAATCAGAGTGCCATTCACTTAGTCAAGCATCAGGTCTTTCATGAAAGGTCTAAACATATTGATGTGAGGCTTCACTTTGTGAGGGATGTGGTGGAAAAGAAGGTGATCACAATACAAAAGGTATCTACTCATGACAATGCTGCTGATATGCTGACTAAAGTCATACCAAGTTCTAAGTTCAACTACTGTTTGGAGTTGGTTAAGGTACAGTCATGGGATGTGCCTTAATACTACTGTGATGTGAAGGTTAGGTGGAGGCATCTCACTTACTTTGAGGTGGAGAATTGTTATGGGTGCAAAGAAAGTGAAATTAAGTTTAAATGAGCAAGTACTGCTGATTAACTGAACATTATACTATCAGCTGAGGAAGTCAGCTGATAAGTCTGCTGATGGTTAGTCACCTGATGATGTCAGCTGAGATCGTTTGAGAAGTCTACTGAAAGTCATCTTGGATATCAGAGGAGTCAGCTGAGGAGGTCAGCTGATGGTAGTCAGCTGAGGTGGTCAGCTGAGGAGGTCAGCTGATGGTGGTTAGGATGATCGTCAGTCAGGATGGTATGGTCAGGTCAGCTGGTCAGATCAGGACAAAAGGTCTACTGATGATATCAGCTGAGTACTCAGACTCAGTTGAGGACGTATCACATCAGCAGACAAGACAAGAAAGGAGCATACTGACTCCAATGCCGGGAATTAACTCAGGATCAGTTACGAAGCGGTTTAAACTTCCAAATTGGACAATGGGCGATCAGTTTAACAGAATCAAAACTGAAGATCGTTGGGCTCTGACAGTTACTTATTTTCGGTTGCAAATGTAGCAGTTTTCTTGTTAGGTGGTTACGATTACTAGCATTAATTAGGGATTCCATACTCCTATATATACACGCACATATGTATAGAGGAATAGGACGATCAGAGAACGATCATATACTCAGAGAGATCAAAATACGTGTAATCTGTATCATCTTCCATCGATTAGTGAGAGAGGTGCCCTCATCCGTGGACGTAGATCATTTATGATCGAACCATGTAAATCTTGGTGTTCTTCAATTTCTTTATTCCAATTGATTTCAAACAATCATTGTTGACTCAACATCTTTTCCTTTGGCTAACCACAATTTAAGCCATTTTCCTTCCTTTTTGGAACTCTCTTCTTGTCCTTATGATTAGTAGAGTGAAAAAAAGGAAGGAGGATTGGTGATATGATGAAGAAATGGGTGGCCAAGGTGGGAAGATATTCAAATATTCAAGGATTGATGCAAAAATGTGCAAAGGCAAGTGCTAAAAGAGCTTTAAAGAAAAAGGTTGACTTTTCATGAAAAATTGGTCAAGTTTGACCAAAGTGTTGTGAGTATGTTCACAATTGTGCAAAGGGAAGATTAATGTTTAGAAGTGTAATTCTGAAAAGAGCATGAAGATGAAATTGCTATTTGTATAAAGACATGATCTACATGATGATTCCTTCTATGCTTTACTAATCATACTTAGTTACTATTATCCATATGATCCTTCCCTACCAAAGAGCCAACACTAAAATCTTTAAAAGTCCTCAATGATGTGTGATTGATTTGTCATTTCAAGTGGAGGAGAATTTGAGACTTGAGCCAAGCCTATGGTAGTATTTGCGTGTTGTGTGAGGTACGAGAAAGCATAAAGACTTGAGGGTTGAGTGAAACACTTATCTTGAGAGGATTATGACTCATTGACTTGACATTATATTTATTGATTTCAATAGTTATTTGGATGATATTGTATTTTAGATTGCTAGATATTGAGTGATGATTCTATGACATTGATCTTGTGCTTAATGGTTAATACATACAATTATTCCCCTATCTTAATGCTTCGTTGCTCGAGGATGAGCAACAATCTAGTTTGAGGGGTGATTAGGGTCATAATTGCATGTTTTTGTATTCATTTCTATATGCTTTTAGTGTGCATATGTTCATATTTGATCCTAATATGGTATATATTGTGCTATTAACCCTTTTTGGCTAGAAAATTGTGTTTATAGATAAAAACGAGCAAAATGGGAAGAAAAGAGCAAGATCGAGTAAAGTCCAAATTTTGGAGTTGAGCAAGATGAAGATATTAATATTCCATGTCGAAGAGCTTGAAGAGAGGGTCACAACGAAAGAAGAATCGAGTCAATTGGAGTCCTAGAACTCAAGATATGACGAAAATGAGGAGATTCGAGCATGACCCGAGCTAAGGAGTGGGAACGACAGGAAGTCTTCTTGGATCGGCAGCACGTAAACACGGATCGCGCGGATTCGTGCTGGAGCGGCAGAAAATGGCGCGCGCGACCTCGTGCACGATCGACAGCAGTGCAGTTGTGGTTCGGCAGTTTGACAAAGCGCGCGAACTCGCTGCCGATCACGATCGGCAGCAGTTCCGAAATTCCAAAATTTCAGGGCTATTTTCGTATTTTGCGCATTTTAATGAAGGGCATCTTAGTCAATAATCCAAGGGTACTATATATACTTTCATCTCAGATTTCCAAGGGGGACACTTAGAAATTTAGATTCACTTACATCATCATATTCTCTCTCTAGATTAGGAGAAGTTATTGGAAGTTTTGAAATTGGTGTTCTTAGATTTCTACTTACTATTTCTGCGATATCTTTTGATCTACCATATGGATCGTTAATCCGTCTTCTCCAGCATACTCAGTATATCTTCAGCTACATTTGTACCGATTGAATTTCAATTTGCGTTGTTGGATTAATTTCTAGCTTATAGAGGTTAACTTGTATCTTTTCAATTTCAATTGTAATAGGTGAATTTTTGTATACTCATTAGAATTACTGCACAATTATGATTGTAGTTAATTCAATTTCCATTTTGTTTGCACAATTAGCCATGGGCTAATCTCTTAGTGTGTTGGTGTACGATGTTAATGGAGTAGTGTGGTGTATATGTTGATCTTATGAGTGCTTTGAGTTGTTGTATGATCAATTCTCTACTTTGATGGTTTGCAAGAATGCTTAATATGCTAAATTGATTATATGGGCCATTAGAAGTTAATCTCATACGAGAGTTGGGTTAATTTTCTTAATCTTCTCATAATTAGGCCATTGCATGTTAGGTGTTTGTTAAAATTCCTAAGATAATGAGAATTGCGTTAGTGAATTAGAAAAACAATTAGAGACTTTTATGTGCATCTAGGGAGACCTTTGCATGTTTGAGTGACTTGCCCATTGATTGTACCATACCTCATGCATGAGTAAGTGAAACTTCACCATACGAAACATAGGATAGTACACTAGCAAATTTCTCACACATTTGCTCACTTTGCATTCCAAGGTGATAGGTAGTTTACTTGATTGACGCACTTGTAGACGATAGATACCTTATCCCCTTTTCTTGCTTTGAGTTTTCGAATTAATAGCAATGATCTTACCTTACAATCCGCCATCTCCCTGTGTTCGATATAATTAAAATTTGGTCAAGCTTGCCACAACAATAACGATCGTGTATACTTGTACCTTAACACCAAATAGGCAAACACCCTCCGCCTCTTTTTCCTCCCTCTACCCATGTTTCCCCTCCCCATTCTTACTTGTAACGTTTTTAAAAAAAATATTCGTGGTAGTGTATTAATTAAAATGGCTAGTGCTAATAACACAAAATTTTTCCACACAAAATAAAAATGCTAGAAAAATTGAATCGCTTACCCTCCGCCTTCTTCCTCCCTCTACCCACGTTTCCCCTCCCCATTCTTTCTCTACAATTCAATCACCTTGGCAATCTCCCTATATTTATATTTATTTTTTCTTATTATTTTCTGTCATCATCCTCTAAACTAATGTTCTCATGTCCATCAGGTTTGTATTTTTTTCTTTTCGTCTTTTTTGATATTTAGGCAAATTTATTAATAAAAAGATGTTTCAAGGACATATTGTTAAAATTGGGGGAAAAATTTATTAAAATACGTGGAAACCAACACCAGATTCCTTCTCATCGGAAGATATAGCAATCGACACCCATACACCCAATTGGGACATGAAATTAACGCTCATTTACACAAGAGACCTTTTACTTAATTTCTTGTCCACAAGATTTAGCAAAACTTCAAAAAGATCCACAATAAATAGAGAGAAGGTTTCATACAGCAGATTTATGATTTGTATATATATAATGGTTTAACCAATTTAACCAAATCTTGCTCCCCAAATTTCTCTAGTCGATTAAAGTGTTTAAAACCACGATCTCCATTAAGGCCTTTCTATTCTCCAAAAAAAATTCCAAAACTTCAAAACTAAGTAACATCCACTTGGATTGGATCTCCACTTGTAGCAATTCATCGTCCACTGGGGATTTCTTGGCTTTTCTTGCCACAAATTAAGAGAACAATTGAAGAGCAATGATTTCACCCATCCTCTTATCCCGATTTTCACTATAATTACATAAACAAAAATTTTAAAATTCTTTTTAAGAAATACGTAAAACTGTATATTAATATAAATATAAATTGGGAATAGAAACACCTGTAAAAGTAAGCAATGTAAAAAAATTTAAAAGTTAGCAAACACTTTCAACAAAATGTTACAAATCAATATATGAAAGTGATAGAATGAATGAATTGTGAAAGATTTAACAAAGAAAATATATATATATATATATAGTTGCGTGCATATACGAGTGATGAAGGTGGGTGCACCAACAATTTAATTTGAGAATGGCGAGGGTATGTATGTAATTTTATGTATTATAAAATTTAAAATTATTTTAAGAGGTGTGTACTACAAACATACGTGGGTGCATATAACCTAGGCCTAATTATATATATGTATATATAAAAAAAATTGCCGAACTGAAGGGGCAATTTTTCGGTCCATTTTTTAAATTACCCAGCCTTCCGATTTTTTTGGTTGGCCTTTGATGGGGCTCTTAATTAAATATTCCCCACCTTTTTTTACAGCCAACTTTATAAATTGGCCATCTTTTAACTAGGCTGACCAGAATTTCTTTTAAGCACACAAAAGTTTAAACAATTTTATTTTTTTGGTTACCCATAAACTTTGAAGTGAGCCTTTAATTTTTTTTAAAATAAAAAGTTAATAGATTTGTGATTAAAAGACAAAAAAAAAAAAGAGAGATGTAGCTCACATAGCAATTGAACTTGTGAAAGAGCAATCTCATTAGCATAACATTTATTTTATGCAAATAGACATAATATTTGCCTCTTACAAATGGACCATTAATATTCATAATATAGAAGCCAATTCCCAATTCAAAGCCAATGAACCAATTTATTTAATTTTGTGAGCCTAATATTTATTATTGGTTGTTGGATCATGAAGGACCTAAGTGACCCTTGTATGGTTGATAAATCAACGACTATAATCTGGCTCTCATTAGTATTACTAATGCATATGCATGATTTAAATGTGTGTTTTGGCTTATGAAAAATATATAATATTTTGTGTGGTAGTTAGTACTACTACATACTATCATGAAAGATAAAATTTTTTAAGGATATTAGATCAAATATCTGATATTGCTCATAAATTATAGCTATTTGTTGAGCTTTCAATACAAGATTCATTTTATTTCATTTAATTTATTGTGGAACAATTACAACAACATTTTTGGAATTCATTTTTGTCCAGAAGACAAATATAAATTATCATTCAACATCATCTCAATAAGAATGAAGAAATGAATATCTTATTAAAAAGATTATTCATATTGTTTATAGAAATCCCTGAAGGACAGTTAAAATGATTGAAATCATTATTTGAAAATAAACTATGAAAACTATCAATGTTATAAATTGATAGACAAAATTTTGACAGAGGCCAAAATAATAAATGAGATGGTCAATAGAAAGTCCCTTAAACGAATCTCATCAATTTTATATAATTAATATTGATAATTGTTGAATTGAAAAGAAACTTCTTAAAGTATATAATAAAAAGTAAGGAAAGTTATAGTATATCAATTACCAAGTGGGTATACATACTAAATATATATCCAACTTTTTCAAATTTTCAGGTAAGTCCTCAATTTATTTAGAATTATGAATAAGGCTCGATGCTTCTGGAAGTAGTAAGCCCTAACTATAAAACAAGACATATGGAGACCATACAAGCCATCACTTGCATTATAGCGGTGACTCTCCTTTAAAGTTAAAATTGCAGATCTAATTTAAACATGATTGAAGCTGCATATCTCTGTTTTTTATTTCTAATCTCATGATTTGGCGTATTTTCCCCAAATTGATCGATGCTCTTTGAAGAGATTTGAATTGGATGAATTTTGTTTTGTATGTATGGCTGAAGAACAATCGGTGCTTGAAAAAGCATTCGTCATTTTTATTGACACATCACTTCTCGGGTAGATCCCGTTAATGTCTCATATTGTTCATACTTCTTTTCTCGATTTATTCCCTTGAATATATTCTACTCATCTTGCAAGATTTCTGATCCAATGTTTCTTCTTTTATGTAGATCTCATCCAATTTTATTGCAACTTCAATTCCATAAAATCGTAGTTAGTAATAATTTGATTTTGATGTGCAGTGTGGAGGATATGATGTGAGAAGAAAAGGACTTCAATATTAGAAGGAGCATACCTGCATCCTCAATTCAGATCAAATGTTTGTTTTCCATTTTCTTGCCTAGCACTTGCAAAGTCACTTGGAAAAATGGGCTAATATTGAGGGATTCAATTTTAACTCCACGGAGTTGTTGTCTCCTTCGGAATTTTGTCCCAATGATGATCTGATCGTGGACGTTTATAGAAAGAAGTTGATGAAATACAGCTTCAAGGACAATGGGGCTACACTTCTTGTGCAATATCAATATGGATGTTGCGCATACGACGTAATTATGTGTGCTGATACTTTGGTGCCTCCATCAAATTGATTGATTCCAAATTAGAGTGGTTCTTTATTAATTTCTTGTGTTTTCGATTTAGAGAGCGTGGATTTAGACCTTACATAATAAGGTATATTTATATGTACTTTCTTTATATCTTGGTATCTGTTTAACAATTATACATGTTGTATGATATTTTAATGTGCCTTTTATGGATTTTTCTCTCTATGTTTATGCATTTATATGATTATTATATTATTATTTGTATTTATCATCTCTATTCATTTCTTTGCACTATGTGCACATAGATGATGTATTGAGGCTTCAGATAAAAGTTAATGATTTGTATTCTATCTTTGTAAAGTGGATTGGAGTATCCTTCTACTTTTGTTACCTATAAACTTTAGATTGTGGTGGTGTTGAATCTACATGATAAGTGAAAAAAAAAAAATTTGACAATGCGTTAGCTAAGTATTATTCTAAATTGGGTCAAGTCTAAAATCAAGGAAATCAAAATAGTCTCTAATTAATTAATTCAGATTGGGCTTAAAAGAAAAAAATGAAGAAAATCAAGAGCCCAATAAACTTAGGCCCAATGAGGGAGGAGCCCAAGATTCATCTTCTTAGGCTGAAAACAGTTCCCCCAAATCAACTCATCCTACGCAAACATCGTGCCACTGACGTCTTTACCCACACGGCGCAATCACCCGCAAGTCGAAGCCTTCATGCGAGAAACAACTCACCGCAAATTCTCGATACAATCTAGGCTTCAAAGATTTGATATGTCTCATAGCTATCACGTAAAAATTGCATATATAATATATAGATTTTATGTATCTTGGATATAATTTCATATGAATTTGATACGTTTAAAATTAAAAAATCTTCATGATATGCTTGCAAATTACGGGAAGTGATATTCACATCTAAATATACTTCATATTGGGCATGTGAAATCAATTTGTGTAATATCTGTGCTTCATTTATAATTTTGGACCTCATGCACATTTAAGTCCAAAAGCCAACTCAAGAATGAAATGAACAAATTTAAAAAATTCCAAATGTCAAGTCAAGTTCAAAAAATTCGGATTCATCACAAATTCAAGAAATTCCAAACATCAAGTCAAGTGCAAGAAACCTGGGTTCATCACAGTAATTTCAAATCTCAAGTCAAGTGCGAGAACCAAATTCAAATTTCACAATTCGTCCACATCGAAAACGAAAACTCTCGCGAACGAAGTGCGAGTGGGCAATTTGTAAGCAATTAAAATTAATTGCCGAAATAAAAAATAACATGTAAAAATTAAGTGTTAAATTAAATTTATTATTGGGAATTCTGATAAATTTAATTCCTAATTAATAAATTCAATTGGGCCTTAAAAGCCTAATAAATCAATGTGGGCCTCAAAAGCCTAACAAATTCAATTGGGCCTAAAAAGCCTAATAAATCAAATTGAGTCTCAAATGCCTAATAAATCAAATTGAGTCTCAAAAGCCTAATAAATTCAATTGGGCCTCAAAAGCCTAATAAATCAAATTGGGCTTTAAAAGCCTAATAAATTCAATTGAGCCTTCAAAATCCAATTAATTGCATCAATCATCTATAATTGGGATTAATACCAAAATAGTCCCATAACTTTTTTACTTTTTTTATTTGGTCCCATAACTATGTAATGTTTCAATTTAGTCCCGTAAACAATTCAAATCTAACCAAATTAGTCCCATAACTATGTAATATTTCAATTTAGTCCCGTAACAATGTAAATCTAACCAAATTAGTCTCTTAACTATGTAATGCTTCAATTTAGTCCCATAACAATTCAAATCTAACCATATTAGTCTCATAATGGACGTCGTTTCACTCACGTCCCGTGTGAGCCAATTTCACCGGAAAATATAATACGTCACCGGAAAGTGAGTAAAACGACGTTGTTTTATACCATTTTCGGCGATTTGGGACTAATTTGGTTAGATTTAAATTGTTATGTGATTAAATTGAAACATTACACAGCTATGAGACTAATTTGGTTGGATTTGAATTGTTATGGGACTAAATTGAAATATGACATAGTTATGGGACTAATTTGGTTAGATTTGAATTGTTATGGGACTAAATTGAAACATTATATAGTTATGGGACCAAATTGAAAAAGTGAAAAAGTTATGGTACAATTTTGGTATTAATCCCTGTATAATTCTATTCATTTTAACCTAACCATGAGGATGGATACACATATTATTCAAATATATTTTTTCCTGAAAAACATAGAATGGAATTGGATAAGAATTGAATAATGAGACAAAATTTGTGAAGAGTACGTAGCAAAGTCTCTTTCAAGAAAAAAATAATTTTTTTATTAAACAATAATAATGAAAAAGGGACCGAGGGACTAATTCTTTACTTTATTCATTATATACGAGGAATATTACATACGTTTTTATTCATATTACAACTACGAAGTTCACTTACAAGAGATGATCTCATATATTACATGGAACTTCACTTTGATAAACAGCAAGGTCGCCGAATCCCTGTTCAAAATCTTGACTCTATTCAATCGCCGGAAATGGAGGAACGCCAACCAATTCTTTCCTTATTATCTAAGTTAGGAAGAAGGTTTGGGCCAATTCTTACTTTATAATTATTAAAAAAGTAGAATATAATTGTAAGAAGGGAGAGGTTAGTATTGGAGGGATTCAGTAAGCTTGTAGAATTAGGAGTTTTCGAAAGCAGTAGGTAGAATAGGGGGGAGAGATTTTTACAAACATTTTTTAATTCTTGCTTTAGATATTTGAGATTATCTTGTTATCTGGATTGATTTCGTGAACGTATGATTTGATGTTGGATTACATTTACTTTTGGAACATTTTGAAGATTCATTCATTTCAAGTGTTATTTAGCTTTATGCAAGTTATTTCATTTCCATAATTTCTAGTGAGATCTTTCTATTATTTAATTTCTTTATGTCAAGTGTTATGCTTTTTGCTATTACTTCAATTCTTATTCCTCAATTAACCATGAGCTAATTTCGTTCTGCTGAATTATGAATGTACTGATGAAGTGAAGAGGAAAATGATCTGATGGGGTGTTTATGAGGTAAAATGGCTCTAGTTTGAATTAGGGAACAGTAGAGGTCTCAAATGTATTTTCAATACTAATATAGGCTCTAGTAATAATTAATCTGATTTTTTAATACGGGTGAAACTATTCTCGTCCTGATGGAATCATCCAAAAATTATTTAGGTAATGAATACATTCACAAATGTACAACAAGATAATTAATTTTTCCATTTGATTTGAGTAGTACATATTCATTCACATAGATATCGTTTCAAACAGCCCCTTGTATATTTAGGATTCTATTTATCATTTTTAATATTTGAGTTTTATAATAATTTGCAATATTATTTTTCTAGATTCTTTTATACATATATTTTGTGATTTTTAAATTTATATAACATTGAATGTCTAGAGAATTTTTTATTTGAATTTTGAAGTTTATAATAATTTGCCATTAAATTTGCTTTGGTTTCTAACTAGATTTTTATTTGAACCATACTTTCAAAATATTTCCTTTAGTTTGCTTTTAAACGTTTATTTCCATTGAAGGATGTGTTTTACTGGGTGGTCTGCAAGTTATTAGCTAGTTTTGTTGTGGGTTTTTTTAAAAATGAATTTATACTTCACTTTACTTTTATAAATAAAAATTAAAAATACGGTAATTAAAAGAAAACCCAATGGTATCATATCTATGTACGTAGTAGTAGCAGAAGAAACAAACCAGAAGGTAATTTAGTATAATTATTTGTAATTTTCCTTTGGCAGAAGTATACAGCAAATTATTCACACACGTAAATCACAACCCAAAATCCACACAATAATGTATATATATATATATATAATTAAATTAAGTAACATATAAAAAATTAAGCTTCATCCAATTTTTCTTTCTTAAATTTCTGTGTACTGTTAGTTTAATCAAATTTATAATATTAATTAATATTATTAAAAATTAAATAAGTGATGATTTAATTTTTCAAAATATAAAAGTTTAGATTAAACTGCAATTGGCAAAAAAAATAGTAAATTTTCATGCAATTAAGCCATTATAAATTCAAACAACATATTGTAGTATAATTAACACTTCTCTAGAAAACAAAAATGTGCACCTTCTATGAAGTTTAGATATGTGATTTTAATATTAGAAGAGAGGTGCTCTATAGCTCAAGTGATACCTCCAGATGTCTCCTTTTATAGTTAGGGCTTAATTGTATTTGCAGCTTCTAGAAGCATCTAGCCCTATTGACAATTTTAATTATATTGAGGACTTACTTGAAAAATTAAAAATTATTGGTTCTATATTTAGTATATACCCAATTTGCTAGAGTTTGAATCACAATTCGTCCCATAACTATTTGACAAAATAGATTTCCTCCCAAAATTAACTTTCCAGCAGATTTAGTCCCAAATTTTCAAATAAGGTCCAATTTTAGTCCCAAAATTCTTTTATTAGATTTAATCCCAATTTTTTTTAAAAGGTCTAATTTTAGTCCCAAATTAAAGGTAAAAAGTGAAATAATAATATATTTTACAAAAATTAAAATATTCAAGTGAAATAATATATATTTTTGTTGAAAATTTGTGTATTTAATTGATAACTTTCAACTTACAACGTGAATGAATATATATACATTTGAGTAGTGAGTATAACCGTCTAACAAACTATTCTAAAGAAACTATCAGCTAAACAAACTAGCTAGCAGCTAAATAGCTAATGAATTTAGGAAGCTTTGTATTTGGACGTATGCTTTGACCACATACATTCATATATTTAACAATTTTATTAATTACAATATATATTTTTAAAATAAAAATAGTTGATATACGACCTATTTCAAATAGAACAATTACATCATATAACTATTTTTCCGCAATTTATGTTGACATGGAGGTTAATTTGTTTTAATTATAAATTCATGCACACCCTTTTGTTATTATTTCAACTAGTATGTTACTCATACATTGCATGGTTTGTACTTATAGAATAAATGTTTTGTTTAATTTCATTAAAATTATATAATTTCACCATGTTAGTGTTTTTAAATTATTTCATTAAGATTTTGCTATTCGAGATTTTTTACATATATTATGATTTTTTATATTCACTTTTCACCTTTTATTTGAGGCTAAAATGGGAATTTATCATAAAATTTTGGACTAAATCTTATAAAAAGCTAATTTTAGGACTAAAATTGGATCTTATTAGAAAATTTGGGATTAAATCTAATAAAAAATTAATTTTGGGACTAAATTAAATTGAACCTTAATTATTAAAAAACATGGGACTAATTCTAATAAAAAAGTTAATTTCTGTGATAAATTTTGTTCTCACCTAAGGAGAAATCGGTGCTGAACAGCTAGCTAATTTAAATACTATAAACACATAGGAAAAACATTTGCCTTACTCTTAAGAAAAAAAAAATTCCTTAAGCAGGTTTGAAAATCATTAAAAAGAGGATGACATCTATATATTTGTAAATCTAGAATTAATAATCTAGTCTAGAATTGAAAAAATCACGTATAAAATTTATAACATAAATTAAATCCTAGATCTATACTATTTAAATTATTATATGAATTAATCAAAAATCAAATCATTCAGACATATATAATAAATTAAAAAAACCAAATATAGAAAATAATGAAAAAGCATTTCAAGTAACTTAAATGTTGTGAACGAAAAAATAGTAACTAAATGGTGAACATTCCACACACACACACACACACACATATATATATATATATATATATATGCAATAGCTACACGGTGTTAAAAAAGAAGTAATTAAATACATAATTGTTAAATATTGAGGTTAAATTATAAGACATTTCATAATTTTCTAAAAAAAATATTACAAAAATTAATTATTTATTAAATTTAGTGTCAGTTTTTGACATGCATGGTAACATCGTTTTAAAGTTCAAAATTGATGATTACTAAAATATTTGTATGTAAACATGGGATTATCACTGCATATTTGTATAATTCATGGGATAATGTCTTGTTTCTTAT
The DNA here is from genome assembly GCA_026898435.1 of Prunella vulgaris. Classification (NCBI taxonomy): domain Eukaryota; kingdom Viridiplantae; phylum Streptophyta; class Magnoliopsida; order Lamiales; family Lamiaceae; genus Prunella; species Prunella vulgaris. Next base: position 103,525 of record JAPKLY010000708.1, read on the forward strand.
ACTATTGAATGGGATAATTAAAAAGTGAAAATACAATTAATAACGTCTACACATTATCTCAATGGACAAAAATAAACAAGGTGTCATAAAATTCTTTATTATTATTATTTTTGAATAGTCATAAAATTTTTTTATAGATGAATCGCATAAAATTCTTTATTCAAATTCAAGGATTATTCAAAACTGGGCAATTGAAGATCATGAGAATTTTATACAAGATATAAGAGGTTGTCACTTTTTACTATGTATTTAAATACATACCCAATATGACATGAATATTTTACCAGCAAGTTTATCTTCTAAACAAAATAAAACACATTTTTTTCCTATTAACTTTTATTTCTTGATTTCTATGTCATTGTAGATATGAAGTTTTCTAGATTAGTCCATTTAAATTATATCACGCATTTTCAAATGCTTTCACAACTTTTTTTTCTCTCTAACTATGATGCTTTGTTTCTCCTTCAACTTTTAACATCTGGGCTTGACTTGAAACACTTGATCCAAGGACGGGTTGTCTTGTTTTGGATCGAGTGAGGTCTTTGGAAGATTTTTTATGAAGAACGCTTTGAATTTGACGAAGAACGATCTTCAAATTTTTAAGGTGGATTTGATCTGGAACACTTGATCGCAGGGGTCTTGGACCATGATCTCTGATCGGAGCGTGTTTGTGGATGAACCTAATGAAGAATGCTTTAAAGACGGTGATGAACACTTGTTGTCTTCGTGATGTTCTTGGACGAGAAATGTTTAACAGGAGGGATGGAGCTCCTTGTTTCTCGATGAATTTGACGAAGAACAGTTGAAGACGACGAAGAACGCTTGATGATCTTCAATGTGTTCTTCAAGAAAATCGTCTGATCGGAGGGATAAATGCCTTTTGTATTGGATCAAATGGTGTTTCTGAAGGGTTTTGACGAAGAACGGCTTGAATATTGCGAAGATCGACTTAAATCTTCGAAGAACTTCTTCAAATTTGGTGAAGAATGCTTGAATCTTCGAAAAATGACTTGAATCTTCTTCTTAGCTTACAAGTAGCTCATAGAGAGGATATTATTTGCTTGCTGGTTCGTCTTCAATGATTGAACAGGGTTGCAGTGGTGGTACAATTTCTGGTTGTGTCGAATCAAGCCAAACAAAGTCATCGGTTGTTTGCTGCAGAGTGGAACAGAGGTTCCAATGGGCGGGTGACTTCGAATGCGTGTGGGTATCCTAAGGATTACAGGGACGGGGTGGAGATGTCAAACTGACTATGGTTATCCTTCTCAATTAAGAATCGGTCACTCAAATCAAGAAAACTCTTATAAAATATAAGATATTATGTTGGACATTAATAATTAGATATATCATTGGGCTTTGGCTTAATGGACTAAGCTTAGCTAGGGTTATATCCCAACTTCATGATTTAATTGTACTTTTGATCATTCGTATTATTATCAGTAATTAATTCTTTTTTTTAGTTTTCACTTCTTTGGTGTTTGCGAGTGCTCTCTGATTCAAACTTAGAAACAAATCATTGCATGAAACTTGAGGAAGGTAGATTAGTGATTTCGTAACCACTCGAGGAACATGGATCGATGGATGTAGTTGTAAATGCTATCTGATTTTCAATTATTGTCACCAGACATAAATTAGTACTCAATCAAACCTATTGGATTCGGGATTAATAAGAATAGATTAAAGAATCAATAGAAATGAATTCGGCACTCAATAGGAACAGATTCAGGACTCCAGAAATTGATCGAATTTTTGGATTTAAGCGATCATTTGTGAGTTTTTTTTAATTATTTTAATTCTATGACTATATTTATGTTAATATTGCGGAATCTGCATGACTTATTTGATATGAAATTATATGTTATGTTGTATGAAATCAGAATATGATCATTTATGATTATTTGAATATGTGCCTGCAATCAATATGCTTATGAGATGTTTTGATGCTCTAATAAAATAATTTTTTATTATTTTGAGGTTTCCAATATGTTTATTCATAAATACTACGATTTCTGTTTATACCTGATATATGAGTGTTGGTCCCTTAAAGTGGTCAAGGTCTAGAGGAGGGGTGAATAGACCTTGAGTCCAAAATCAGATTTTTTTAACTTTTCAAAATGATGGATTCTATAACCTTACAGTAGCCTTTTTAAAGTTCAAAGTAACAAGTCTACAAGAGTTTTAGAAACTGGACCACAAAGGTTACAGCTGTGGACTTAAGAAGTCTGCAGCTGCAGAGTTCAAAAACTTTGCAAAATAAAAGATCACTTGTAGACAAAGTATCAGAGGAGTTCTCACAATTAGAATGGTATTGGGAATACACTAATGTGCAGCGGAAATAAGTGAGTGTTAATGAAAAACAATATAAACAAACTTAACAACTGAGTGACTTATGAAAGTCTACAGCTGTAGAGTCAGTTTTTCTTTGTGAAAACCACAAAGTTTTATGCACTCAGGTTTCAAAATAATGATGAATGTGACAAATAAATTAAATATGCAGGACAAGAATTAAATGACAGAAAAGTAAATAGACCAGGTTTATAGTGGTTCAGTGTCTATAAAAAGACCACCTACATCCACTGTTACACTACTCAGGTGCCAAATTCACTAAGATGAGATCACTTAGATCAATACAAGTAGTTCCCCCTTAGAACTAGGTTCACTCAGATTCCTATTCTAAAAAGAGATTAAACTACCCTATTCACTCAGAATATAACTCACAAAGAGTTTTACAAAACCTCGCAAAGAGATATCCACACAAAGTAGAAATAAAAACAGGTGAGGGAACAACAACAAAAGGGTGAGATTCTTTCTAAGAAATTCCTAACCAACTATCCTATGAATCACAAAGAATAAAAAACAAATAAAGCTCTCTCAGAAAATTTGTTGGCTGTAGACTTGCTTAGGCAGAATGCTTGTATGCTCAGGGTTGTTGTTGCTACTTCCTCTGAAGACTTCTTCTATTTATAGATTGAGTGGTGTGACTTATCCATTGGAAATTCAAATTTGAAATCCGGATAAGGCTCCTCTCTCTCCATTTGGCATGTATGAAGTGGTCCTCATCCTTCACACAGGATAGTACTGATTGTACTATTGTCCTTTCTTTCAGAATTCTGGCTATTTTGTAACTAATCTTCATTATCCTCCAGAATTAAGAAAATATCCTCCACTTAAGTACAGTTTAGTGAGTGCTTGAGAGCTACACTAATAGTGCTTAAGGGTCTTCATTATCTTCAAATAATCTCTGACTTGTACTTCTTCTTCAAACGGTTCTTTGCAGCTGTAGAGTCTTCAACCTTGCAGCTGTAGAGTCCTGTCAAATAAGAAAAATCGGCTGTAGAGAAACCTTACAGCTGTAGGGTCATGTCTGGCTGTAGAATGATCAAATATACAGCTGCAGACTTCACTTACAAGTTACAACTATATGTTTCAAACACCAATTTCCTTAGCACAAGTGTTAGATCAATTTATTCAAATAAAACAAATTGTTTTGCACACACCAAAATCTAAACCAAGGTACTTAACAATTTCCCCCTATTTTGATGTTGGCGAAACAAGCAACAAAGAAAATAAGGTATTGTCCTACAAGAAATAGAATAAAAAACATCAGAACAAAACAGGGCAACAAAACACATAACAAAACACAAAACAACATAAACTAAAAAGGGGTTCAAGATACAGCTTACAGTAGATAATTAGACTAAAAACTAAAGAGTTTTAGTGTCTAATCTAGAACATAATCTTCATCTTCTTCTATGCTTGGGATCAGCATCACCTTCATCATCCTCATCATCAGTTTCATCTTGAGGCTTCAAAATTCCTTGCTCCACTAGGTTCATGTTCTTTTCATCTTCTTCAAAATACTTCATCAGCATCTGTAGTTCATAAGCTTCAAACTCTTCTTCTTCCTTCTTAGACTTGAATACCCTTTTAGGTAATTGATTTTTCTTTATTTTTCCACCAAGGAGCCGAGCATTGTCTCCTTTGTATAGAGATTCATCAGCCTTCAGGTCTTTGAACTTCTGTAATCTGTCCTTCTTGGGTTTAATCCTCTTAATGACTGTATGCCTGTTGCATATACTCAAGAATTCTTTCCAAAGGTTATCAAACTCAGCCTTCATTTGCTGTACCCTCTCATCAGAATCTTCAGCAGGTATCATGCTTAATGGTTGAACATTCAAAGGCTGAGCAGTGACAACAGCTGTAGATTGTTCTAGTTCTTTCTTTCTCTTTCTCTTTCTTCTCTTTCTTTCTTTCTCTTGATTCTTTCAATGTCTGTTCCCAATAACCAAAAGGTTTTTGAGAAGTATAAGTTGTAGGTTTCTGAACTATAGATTTAGGGAGCTTTATGATTTTGCTTCCTTTAAAGCTTCTCGTCATCTGCTCAGGATGAGATCTTTCTTCTGACTGTTCTCCCAGTCTCATGGACAAGTCTTTGGATTTGGCAGCTTCAGGCTCCTTTGCCCATAACTTTCCAATATCCTTCACATTTTCAAGAATTCTTTAGTAACTTTTTCTCCTTCTTTAATTTCTTCTTCAATCTTGCTTTCCCCTTTTTGCCAACATCAATATGTGACAAAATAGTGTTAATCTTGCTAATCAGGTCAATCTTCAGATTCTCATTCCCAGTTATCATCTTGGTCATTTCATTCTTCATACTCTTCACTTCTACCTTCAGATTGAAAGAATCATCTTTCATCAGATTAATATCAGACTGTAGAGTAGTGATTTCTCTTGTCTTCTGAATAACATCCTTTCTAACAAATTCATTTTGAGCCAAAAGTTTATCCACAACAGCTTTAAAATTCTTTTCAAGAATCTTCTTTTCTTCTAAGCTTCTCTCCTCAAACTTCTTTACTAATCTTCCATGCCTCTTTTCACATTCTGAGAAATAATGGTATCAGGTACCATTTTGACTTGTTTCAAGATTTCTGCCTCAATTCCTTTTAATGATTCCTCCATATTCTTTAGTTGGGATACAACCTCTTTAGGTGTCATCCTTGGGTTTGAATCAATGTCCTTTTCCTCATAATCTCCTTCTCTTATCACCAATTCTTTTCCTTTTGTGACTTTCTGAGCTTTAGAAGGCACCAACTCTACAGCTGTAGAGTCTTCAATGGAATCCTTCCTCTTGCTAGGAGTCACAACCACTTCTATCTTGTCAGTAAAGAAGTCAGCAATATAATCATCCATATTTTCAGCATTTCCTCTTTCAAGAGCTGAATAACTTTGCAGTGGGGGAGTTCCGTGCCTTTAAATCTCTTCCAGAGTAAACATTGCAGGAGGAGGTTGGTTGAAAATGCTTGTGATGGGATTTGACATGTCTTTAGCACTTTCATCAATCTTCTTTGAAGTATCCTCAACAATCTGCTCATCAGCTTATTCCTTAGGAGGTACTTGAACATCAGCTTGAATCAACTTAGCTTGAGCACCACCCATTAGTGCATCATCATCACCACCTTCATAATCATCTGACTTGTGCTTAGGCTCTTCGCAAATAAATCTTCATGAAACCTAATTTTGAGTCTGCTGAGAAAGCTAGAATCTCTGAATAAACCCTCTCTTGCTATAGAAAAAATTCTGAGTTTACAAAATAGCTCAGACAGCAGACATGGGATAGAATTCTTCCCATGCACATCCTCAGAAGGCCCTCCCAACACTGCACCCAGTTGCAGTAGTGAGAGAGTGTTTGTAAGGTCCTCTGAGAAACCCAGAAAGACCCTTGATAAGGGCAAAAGGCCTAATGAGCCATCTGAGGAGGTGATTGTGCCTAGTAGGCCACTGAAAAGGCTAGAACAGCCTATACACCTCCCAGAATAAACTCCATAAAGAATCAACTCCAAAGAAGAAACCAACCTTCTAGAAACAAATGGAGTAATGTTTAGTACACATATCCTCAACCTAGATCTTCTCCTACGAGACAATCTAGGCAGAGGACAAACTGGCCTAAACCCTCTGTCAGGGGAGTTGACATAAGGGTTCACTACAGGGAACCATCCTCATATATGCCCTATGAGAGGAGTTATGTCCCTCCTTATCAACAGCACTTTAGGCCAACTGCACCAAAGTCCTTTAGGAACAGGAGGTATATCAAGCCACCTGTCCCACAAAGGACTAACACTTCTAGGCAGTCAACTCCTAGGGCAATTAAGGAGTCCACTGTCTATGTAGATGTTTATGGGAGAAGAATCAGCCAGTCCAAAGTAACTAAGACTGTTAAGAAGATTTGGATCCCTAAAGGTACATCTAACCAAATAGGACCCAACACAAAATGGGTACCTAAGAATTAACTTTTATACATGACTCTTTGGATTCTCAAGATGACTGGTATCTGGATAGTGGTTTCTCAAGGCATATGACAGGCAACCAAAGTCTCCTCACTAACTACAAGGAAAGGAAAGGCTCACAGGTCACCTTTGGTGACAACTCTAAAGGAATCACAGAAGGTTATTATTGGGACAATCTGAGTATTTTGATTAGATCCCAAAACCCCTGATTAATTTGCCTGAGTACAGTTGTTCAGGATTGTCTAGTTCAGGATAGTTAGGTTAGGAATTTAGTTCAGGGGGAATGTGCTGAAGACTGAAGAATATTGGAGTCGACCCAATTTACTGAAGTCTGAAGTGCAATCCATCCTGAAGAAGTCAGAGTCAGTCTTGCTAAAGATTGCCTGAACTGAAGCTGAAGAACGAAGCCTGATGATCCGTCCTGAAGACAATTCGGAAGTACCATTGGCTGATGTTTCTACTGAGTACACTAAGCATACTCAGTACAGAACTTAGTCAGTGAAGAGTAAGTATAACCTATCAGGCTGTGCTGAATGCACATAAGACCTGACTTAGGCCTTGGTTCCGTTTACCTGAATCATGTAAGTCCAAAGCAAAAAAGGTTACACATACTGGGCTGAATAACCTATCAGGTTGTGCTGAATGCACATAAGACCTGACTTGGGCATTGGTTCAGTTTACCTGAATCATGTAAGTCAAAAGCAAAAAGATTATTTATGCTATTGGACAAAGAGACAAAGAGAATGTCAGTAAGACTCCGATAAAGACAAACATTCAGGCTGAGTTATTAACAAGAGACTCCGAGTATTGAATATACGAGGAAGGACAAGTGTCAGATCGTCAACTACACATTTGTACGGAGAGTCAATGATCTTTCGACACGCATGTACAGAGTTTGCGAAGGAATTAATTCTATATTTAATGCATCTCAGAGTTGCACGCGACGGGACAAAATTGCCAGATTAAGCATGGTGATTAGGTCAACAGTACATCTAGCCTGCAACTAACCTAAAATAGGAAAGATTTGGGTAGATCTCCTCCAACAGATCTATTTTGAATCTTGACTATAAATACAAAGAGCCTTGCACCCATTCAAGCCGACCGGGAAATTTCCAAGCAAAAGCTCTCAAGAATACAAGCACTCAAAGCATACTTTGAAAAACACTCTACAATTAAATTTCCCTAGTGTTGTAGTAAGATTCACTCTGTATTTTCTTAGATCGATAGCTCTAATATCTAGCATTGTTTTGTACTGCTAGAGCTAACTTAGTTGGAAACCAAGAATACCAAACCACTCAGGGTGTGAGATTGGTTGGTTGGAAGGACTGGGACTTGTAAAACGCCCAGGGGTCAGTTCCTAAGAGAGGAAGTTGGCTCTTCGTGTCCCTTGGCACGCAAAAACTAAGTACCTATCCTCAGGGTTTTGAGGATAGCTTCATGTTAAATCAGGTCGTGGACGTAGGAGTTGGTTATCTCCGAACCACGTTAAAAAGACCCTTGTGTGCTGAATTACATTCGCGTTCAGGATCATAACTGTCATCATACTAAACTGAACATTCTGCATCGTTCTTTTATTCAGGACTGAATCAATCATCCTGAATCTTAATACTGTGCACTAAGCCTTAACCACCAGTTTACTAAGCAAACTCATAGAAAACATTTTCAGAAACTAAAACGAGTAGAAACTAAGGGCTCACTTTCCGCACATACTCTAGCTTACTGAGATAGTAGTCCAACTGACTAGCTTCCGAGCGGTCAGTAGGTTTGTTATCTCTACTGAGCTTCTGAGCACTTTACTCACACTCAGCTTATTTGACTTGTTACTGAATTGTCCCTGCTGCACCAGTGGACCTTCAGCTTACTGAGTAATTCAGAAAATCCTGACTGAGCGTGTTAGAGCATTTTTCTGAGTCTTTCAGAAAAATCTGACATTAGTGTATTTCCCACCCCATTCACTGATTATACTCGTTTCGGGACCAACAAGTGGTATCAGATCAGTGGTTCAAAAGACCACTGACTTTGTTTACCAACAGTTTCTGAGGAGAAACTTTTGTTGGTCATCTGAACAGATCTGTTTCTAAAAACTTGCATACATGGCATCCGGTTCTAAACGCCTTGAAGGCAGTCTTCCTGAATTCTCTATTGATAATTATGACTATTGGAAATTCAGGGTACTCGCACATCTCTACTACATCCATGATCAGATGTCATTGGTGATTGAGCAAGGTCTGATCAAATTCATGAGGAATCTTCAGACGACCTGGCCCGTTGCTGGCAATGTTCCTGTTCCAGCAACCGGAGATGAAGAAGTGGAGAGGTCCGTGCTTAATCCTGATCAGATTAAGCAAATCAGACTGGATAATGTTGCAAAGAACATTATACTCAACACCATTTCTTACGAGAATTCGGTCAGGCTCATGCACCTGAGGACAGCAAAGGAGATCTGGGATGCTTTGAGGGAGATGAGTGAGGGATCAGAGAAGATCAAGGAGAACAAGAGAGATCTTGCGATCAGGAAGTTTGAGGCCTTCCGGATGTTAGAGGGAGAGTCCATCGATCAGATGGAAGCTCGATTCATTAAGATGATGAACGAGCTAGCAACCCTTGGGAAGCAGTTTCCCAAGAGGGAGGTATCTTCTAAAATCCTGAATTGTCTCCCTGAAAGATGGGACACAGGAGTGATCTTGCTGAAGAACACTCAGGATCTCACAAAAATTACTCACTCTCACCTATTCTCAGAGCTTAAGGCTCTGGAATTCGACCTCGATAAGAGGAAGAAGAAGGGTGTTGTCAGTGAGGAAGTCAGTGAGGAGAGGACTCCTGAAAAGGAGAAGAGCGTGGCTCTTAAAGCTACTCCTGAGCCTGAGGCAGGATCTAGCTCTAAGTCTCTGAAGGACATGAACAAGGATGAGCTAGCCTTGGAATACAGCTTGATGGCGCGGCATTTCGAAAAACTAAACTCTCGATTCGGACGGTATAAGAAATTTTATACTGACAGCCGTGATCGCAGGTACTCCAGCCCCAAGAGATCGAGCCTCCGGAGAGAAGAAAGGAGGGGTTCAGATTCCAAGAGAGGTCGTGATGAGCCTGAGCGGCGTAGAGATGAGAAGAGGAGAGATGATGAGCCCAGAAGATCCATCTCCAAACCTGAACGATCATCAGGGAGCAGGAGGGAGTCATCAGATAAAAGGTACACTGACAAGAAGTTTGCTTCTGATGTAGATCAGTGCTACCACTGCAAGAAGCCCGGACATTATCAGTATGAATATCCGGAGCTCAGTGCTCATGAGCGAGAGGATCGGAGAGCCAAAAGAGAGCTCAGGGCATCAGACCAGACACCTATGCTTGCTGAGGATTCCTCAGATTCAGATGGCCCAGGACATCGGTCCCCTGAACTCTTCTCCGATGAGGAGTATGATGACCTCTGCCTGATGGCAGATGATGAGGTATGTTCTTCTGCCTCTTCTCCTGATCACGCACCTGAGCTTAGCTCAGACTCAGCAGGAGAATTAGACCTTCAGCTCGCTCTAGAGCAATTGATGGTTGACTTCTCAAGGCTGCAGGAGCTCATACTCACACAGTGGATATGAATGCACAGCTGAGTGGGGAAAATGATCGGTTAACTGAGTCTCTCAGAGTAAGAGATACTGAGGAAGCCCTCAGATTAGTACATCTTCAAGAAGAGTTTCTTCATGCTCGGAATAAGTATGATGGAGCTCCACTGGAGGTGGAAAGACTGAAAGGTGTAATCAGCTCACTGATTGAGACTCGTGACACTGATCTGTTCCTCACTCAGGAACAACTGATGATTGAGCAAATCGCTCTAAGAGTGATGTTCGACACTGAGCGGCAAGGTCGCCTTTGTGATGAGCAAACTGCATGGGATCTTGAGATGATCTCAAAAGATAAAGCTCACGAAGAGTTGGTGCTTTAATACACCACTGAAATTGAGGCCCTGAAAGAAACAAATGGGCATCTTGAGGATAAGCTGAAGAAGTTACACACATCTACCCAAGTGGTTGATGAGCTAACAAGTTTCTCTCAGCTGACCGATGGTGCTTAAACTGGGTTAGGCTATGATGCCTCAAAAGACCCAAAGGGCAAGAAGAAGAGAGGTGCTTCAGGGAGCAACTCTCAGAAGAAGTTTGTCCCTGCCCAAACTGACGACAAGAGTCCAAGTGTTGCTCGTCAGGATAAAGGCAAAGGGAAGGAGAAAATGCCTGCTGAACTTGTCAGGCAAAGGACTGAGGAACCAAGGCCAAAACCTAAGGGAAAGGCCAAGGCTCCTCATCCTGAGTCGAGGAAGACAGACCAAGGGAACTCCAAGGCTCAGCCTAGGAACCCTCAGGTTGGAAAGAATTCAGCCCCTAGCACTTCTCAGGCTCAGCCTAGATATGCTCAGGGTGGAAGGAACTCCGGTCAGAGGAGGCCTCAGGCAAGGCCAAGGACTAATGAGGTCCAGACTCCTCATGCAGGACACAGAGCCCATCAGGAGCGTCCCAATCCTTAAAGGAGAAGGACAAACCAGGTGGCCTCTGCAGGGCATCGGAGACCTGACTCCAATAACACTCGGGCCAGACCTCAAGTGCCAAGAGGTCAGGCCCAAGCTGCTCCTTCTCAGGACAGACCCCAGCCCAATGCACCCAGGCCAAGGAGGAACAGGAGGCCCGTCCCCAGGAATCAATCCAGGGCTCCTGAACCTCAGGCTGACACCCATACACCCTCAACTTCCCAGGCACAAAGGAAGAAGAGGACTGTGTATGTTGATGTTTCTGGGAGACAGGTTTACACTTCTGATGCTATCAGAATTGCTAAACAAATCTGGATCCCGAAGGGTATAGCTGACTCTGTAGGACCCAATACGAGATGGGTACCTGAGGCCTGATTCTTTTCAGGTCGCTGCGGGCTACAAGAAGAGGAAGGAGGATCTGATGAAGGACTGGTACTTGGACTCAGGGTGTTCCAGGCACATGACCGGATTTCGTGATCTCCTTCAGGATTATGTAGCTCAGGAAGGCCCGCAGGTAACCTTTGGTGATAACTCTAAGGGTTTCACCAGGGGATTCAGAACCCTTGTTATTGGCTCTGTCCGTGTACTAAATGTATCATATATTGAGGGACTGAGACATAACTTACTCTCGGTCAGTCAGTTCTGTGATCGAGGATATAGTGTAGAATTTACATCTAAAATGTGTCTTGTGAAGGACAAATCTACACTGCATGTTCTTATTACAGGTGTCAGGAGGGGCAATGTTTATTTTGCTGACTTCAAGAGCAGCCCTCCGGAAACTTGTTTGGTCGCTAAGAGCTCATCTGAGCTCAGTTGGCTCTGGCACAAACGCCTGAGTCACTTAAACTTCAAGATTATTTACAAAATTTCTAGACTCTCTCTTGTAGATGGTCTACCTAATGAAGTTTTTAGCAAAGACCATGTATGCGGAGCATGTTAGGAAGGCAAGCAAACTAAATCCTCATTCAAGGAGAAAGAAGCCTTCTCAACTGACAGAGTACTTCAACTCCTGCACATGGATCTCTTTGGTCCAATCACTCCTGTCAGCATGAATGGTAGGAAATATACCCTTGTTGTTGTTGATGATTATTCCAGATACACATGGGTTATTCTCTTGCTGAAAGAGAAGGAGACTCAAGTCAAGCTTCCAGAGGTACTCAAACAATTGAGTACTGAACAGGGTCAGAGCATAGTCAGGATCCAATCAGATCGAGGAACAGAGTTCATAAACTCTATTATAACTGACTTTTGTACTAACCATGGTATAGCTCATGAGACTTCTGCAGCTAGGACCCCTCAGCAGAATGGGGTAGCTGAAAGTAGGAATCAGACCCTGAAGGAAGCTGCCAGGACCATGTTGGCTGAGTCAGGACTGCCCAAGAAGTACTAGGCTGAAGCAATCAACACTGCTTGCTACACTCAGAATCGATCTATGCTGAACAAACAACATGCTCAGACACCTTATGAAACTTGGAACAAGAGGAAGCCTCGCATCTCTTATTTCCATATCTTTGGGTGTAAGTGTTTCATCCTGAACAATGGGAAAGACCAGCTGAAAGCCTTTGATAGCAAATTTGATGAGGGAGTTTTCTTAGGATACTCCTCAGTCAGTAAAGCTTTCAGGGTGTATAACTGTCGGACCCTTTGTGTGGAGGAAACACCTCATGTTGTGTTTGATGAGACTGCATCAGTGCGTAGAAAACAGGTTCCGAGTCCTGACACTGAAGGGGTTACCAAGAGAGTAACAAGACTGAGCCTGAAAAATCCTGAATTCAAGATCAAACTTGTCAGTGCTCCCAAAGGATGGGATGATGATGATGAAGATCAGGATGGACCTCAGGCCAACCCTCAGCAAGCCCCCAGCCTCGGAGAATGTTGAGTCTCAGACGGAGGGACAAACTCAACCTGAGGTACGTACTGTCGGTTATGATGCTTCTGCACCTGAGACAGTTACTGAGTCCAACACTGTAGGGGGAAACAATGTCTCTGATGTTGCCCAACCCTCAGGAAATGACTCAGTATCCCCTGTTCTTGCTCGTTCCGCTTCTTTGCCTGTTATTGTCGAGACTAACGTTTCAGGATCAGACGAGGGAATGTCAGCAGCTCCTAGTGCAGCCGTCAGCAGGAGGCGGTGGCTAGATGATCACTAATTGGCTGACATCATTGGTGATGTAAATGAGGGGGTCAGGATGAGGTTGTCTTTTGCGGAGAGCGCTATGTTCAGCTACTTCCTGAGTGATCAGGAACCTTAGAGCATAGAAGAAGCTCTTGCTGAAACTAACTGGATCTTAGCCATGCAGGATGAGCTCAATCAGTTTGAGCGGAATCAAGTTTAGGAGTTAGTTGAGAGACCTAGGCGTCAACATGTTATTGGCACCAAGTGGGTCTTCAAGAACAAGAGGGATGCGAAGAATGTTATTGTCAGAAATAAGGTCAGACTAGTGGCAAAGGGTTACTCTCAGGCCAAGTGAATCGACTATGATGAGACCTTTGCTCCGGTCGCAAGGTTAGAGGCAATCAGGCTATTTTTTGCATATGCAACATTTAAGAAGTTCAAAATGTATCAGATGGACGTAAAGAGTGCCTTTCTGAATGGTGTACTGAACGAGGAGGTTTATGTGGAACAACCTCCAAGGTTCAAAGTTGGTAACAAGGTATATCACCTGAAGAAAGCCCTTTATGGCCTAAAGCAAGCTCCGAGAGCTTGGTATGATACACTATCCCAATTCCTGATAGACCATGGATTCGTGAAAGGAATAGTGGATAGGACCCTCTTCCGGATATCCGAAGGGGAGGACATTCTCTCGGTCCATATTTATGTGGATGACATAATATTTGGATCTCCTAATCTTAAGCTTTGTGAAAAATTCTCCAAGCTGATGACTGGGAAATTTGAGATGTCAATGATGGGAGAAATGAACTTCTTTCTAGGTCTCCAAGTCAGGCAATCTGACTCTGGAATTTTCATAAATCAGTCTAAGTATGCGAGGGACTTGATTCAGAAATTTGGAGTTCAGTCCAGCAAATTCTCACGTATTCCCATGAACACAAATGAGAAGCTGGATCCTAACAAAGAAGGAGTCTCAGTAAATCAGACTGAATATAGGGCACTTATAGGATCCTTGTTGTACCTAACTGCAAGTCGTCCTGACATCACTTATGCAGTTGGAGTTTGTGCAAGGTATCAGTCTGATCCTAAGAAGAGTCATCTAGAGAGTGCCAAAAAGATACTGAAATACCTGAGAGGTACCGTGAATTTAGGACTTTGGTATCCCTCTGATGACAATATAGAACTGACTGGCTATTCAGTTGCAGATTATGGAGGCTGTAGGCTTGATAGGAAATCAACTACATGCACATTTCAGTTTCTACGGAGCAAACTGATCTCTTGGTTTTCTAAGCATGTAGACATCAGGCATCACTTTATCAGAGATCATGTTGAGAAGAAGGACATTAGGATGGAGAGAGTCCCTACTGATAAATAGAGAGCTGACATTCTGACTAAGGCTTTGCCTGAAACCAGCGTTGTTGAGTTATCAGTAGAATTAGGACTCCTTGACCCAGGCTTAGGAGATTCGATCTGAATCTCTTATCAGAATGCACAAGGTCAGGGGGAATGACTAATTAGGACTCAGGATGAAGGAATCTCAGAGAGAATGTGAATGGCTGTAGGGGGAACATTCAGTATGAAAAGGATGATCAGTATAGACTGACTAAGTTTCAGGACATTAAATTCAGGGTTTGTCACCCTGATAGGTCGCATGTGGTATCAGTCAGAATACAAATCTGACTGACTGGTATGTTTCCTGATTTATTTTTAGTCATCATATCTTGCTTACATCATCCTTGATATTATTTGCCGTATTGTCAAATCAAATTATTTTATCATTTATTCCCACCCGTTCATTTAATATTCAGTTAATATTTAATGCAAATTATTTGAATTAAATACGGACATGCTCTGACGCACATTTAATGCACAATGGGCGGGAACAGTTTTTGATAAAGTTTTGAATCATTACTATTGAAAACCGAAGAGGCTCTGCATCCATGCATCTTGCATTTTTAATCTTATCCTTTGAATCTCATAAGTCATTAGTTTCTGAGCCATCCGATTAAAACTGGATTTTAGAATAAATAAGGGAAGTTTTTGTCATTGCGATCTTTACGCACTCAAATCTTTTCTTGCTATATTTCTCTCTGCTATTTGCTTTCCTTCACATCTTCAAAACTTCATCCATGGCTTCACCCTCAGTCGATTCGTTGTTTGGGAATCTTTTTCATCTTAGAATGAGATTCACTGGGAACCTTTTGGAGACTTCTCTTCTAATTATCCTGACATTTTGCCTGTGAAAGAACTATTTGAAAATGCAGGACTTCTACAGTTCATCACAGCAAAACCCAAGAGACTTCATCCTCGTCTTGTTGCTGCCTTCTACATCAAAATGGCACAGAACAAGGACTCTCAGGAGTGGGAGACCTGCATTCTGCTGACTTCTTGCGTGAAAGGGAAAAATGGTGAAGATGAGATGACCAGGAAGTGGGTCACTCTCAACATTAGACAGAAGATTAAGGAGGTGTTTAATCTTCCCAACTTTGGACGAAGCACTATCGACTACGGATTTGACACTGAGAAGGACTATCTCCAGTCTCTCTGTGATGGAGATGTTGTCCTGAAATCGGGCCTGAACAAGTCCGTTCTGAGGACTGAGAACCGTCACTTCTTTGACCTGACTAGTCAGGGGGTGATGGGGATTGCTGGAGGGTTGGAGCAGATCTTCTGACCGAAATTGTATACCATGATGGCAATCGCAGACGCCTCAGTGCATGCCTTCCACTGGGAGGACTACTTTCTCCATCCACTGGTAGCTGAGACCAGTAAGATCAAGTACTCGCCGGAGGGTCAGGCGACGTTTGAGGCCAAGATGCACTTCGGCACCAAGATTTCCTTGATCTTGGAAACCTTAGATCTAGGTGATGTGGATCAGGCCCAATCACTCGAGATTCCAGCAAAAATAGACCTCTTCAGAGCTTATTCCGGTGATGCTGGCACAAAGAAGCGATCGAGAACCCAGAAGAAGAAGGCTCAGGCGAGCACGACTGGAGGAGTCAAGGCTCAGGCGAGCAAATCTTCAGGGGCCATTATTTCGAAGCCAGCGGAGGACAAATCCAAGCTCTATGGACCCAAGCAACAGATGCTGAAAGTTAAGTATCCAGGGTCAGATGAGCACAAGAAGAAGCCCGTGGAAGAGAAGGCTGTTGAAGAAGTGATTCAGCATGCAACTACGGAGGGGGAACCTGCTCTTGAAGTTTCCCCCATCTCTGCCATATCAGAAATAGCACACTCAGATCCAGCTCCATTCATATTCGAGCAAGATGTGGCGACTGATCAAATACAACAGGTAGTGACTTCAGTTCAAGATGAAGAGACTGAAGTTGTTCAGACTGATGTCCTATGGCCATTCCCCGCGCCTGACGAAAACACTTTGCCTGACTTTGAGATAGTGGCAAGGGGAACGGCTTCGGCGATGGTGGATAAGAGGTTTCCTGACCTCTCGGATGCTCAGAAGGAGGCGGTTGTGCAACTTCGCACTTACGCCATGATCAGGAGTGCCACTTCGCCTGAATTGAGTCAGCTCGGAGAATCGAGAGGATGGGATAAAATGGTTGAATCTGAAGTTTCTCTTTTTGATTACTTTGAGGTAAATGCCTTACATCACCTGATCAAAATGGTGGATTTTATCAAAACTGTCCGCCGCATCTATCATGAGCCCGAGCAAGAAAGAGTAGGGAAGGAACTGACTGTGGTTCCGAATGTTGAGGCTCAGCGAGAGGATCGGCCTGGGATGAATGCTGAGATGGTAGAGAAGGAGAAGGAAGTTGAGAGGGAAGTGATTGTGATTGCTGATGAAATTCAGTAAGGTGGCACTGAAGGAGTCCGTTCACCGGCCGATGACGCACCCCTGGGACCCGGGGCTGCTGAGGCTTCAGGAGAGGGTTCACCTGCTCTCGTCCGTGTTCCCAGTAAAAAGACTCAGAAGAAAGGGAAAGGGGCATGGCAGTGGAATCTGAAATCCGTCCGCCGCCAACTCACAACCTAAAATAAGAAAATCTATCCCTACAGTCGAGCTGCTGGCCTAATTAATCAGCGATTGGGGGCAGTCAACCGGGATCACCACGAGATGGTCAAAGGTTTTTCCATTGCCGAGGATGTTCTTTGTCTGACTGAGACAACTCACTCAGTTCGGGTCGAGGCAGTATGTCAGCTAGCAAGGGAGACAGCTGAAAGCTGCAACAAGATGGTTGTAAGTTTGCGAGCTGAACAGGACGAAAAGATGAACACATTCCTTGGTCAACAACTGAATGCAAGGGTTGATCAGTTGGTTGATGAGAAGCTTGCCAAGCTGAAAGCAGAACTGAAGGCTGAGCAAGAGAAGGAAGAAATCTGGCGGGCCTTGGACTCCAGGATGGGAGATCTAGAGGGTAGGTTGAAGCTTGAGCACAATCAGGCTATCAGGGGCCTCAGTGTCGATCTGAGAGGGATGGTAACTCAGATCGGGGAAATTCAGGAAAAGCAGCAGGAAATGAGCAATCAGTTCGGACTTCTGGCTGAGTCAATTGAAGAAGTGGTTGCAAAAATAAATTACGATGATGCCAAAAAGGGGGAAGGAAGAAAGCTAATAGGCAAAGGAAAGAAGAACTTCCCCCCTGAACTGAAAGCTCAGGAAAGAAAGAGAACTAGATCAGTTGTTGCCACTGAAGCCCAAGGCACTGAATCTGAAGAATCTGGTCCGAAGAGGATGAAGCAGTCGGAGGATTCTGACCTGGCACCTCTTTTTGCTGAACTAGAGGAGGGATTGCACTCTGGATCAACCACCCAGGCAAAGAAGCTGGTACTGACTGAGTCGGAGAAGAAAGCGAAGTTGAAGAAGTTATCGCTGCTCAGTCAGATCCAGAGGCTGAAGAAATCCAACGAGTACCTGATTTCGCAGGTCCAGAAGAAGATGTCTGTGCCTTCTGGATCCCGAAAGAAGACTCAGAGGAAATTGGTGGTGAATCCAGGTTAAGAACCTCCTCCACGTCAGCTTGTTGAAGATTTCATCCCTGTGGAGTTGTTGGAGGTGTGGATTCCCATCCGGAATAGATGGGCATATCTATTCTACGTGGTGGGGCTTTGGGACGACCTGAGTGAAGAAAAAGACGTTATCCTCCACCACTGGATGGCGCAGGAGCATCCGGACCTTTGGGTTGAGATCCTCAGGAATGCTGATATCGAAGGGGTCGTGATAGCTCAGCCAAAATTCATCAAGTATCCTCCTCCACTCTATGGGAACTCCAAGAAACTGGACCGGAAGGCTATATCAGAAGAAATCGTCAGAATAGGACGTGTCTCCAGAACTGTTGGTAATCGGACTAGGATGAAGCAGATTCTGAGTCGGGTCTTGGAGATGTATGAGATCTCACTTGCTGAGTGGAATAAGGATCAGGATGAAGAATAGATCAGGAGTTAGTTATTCAGGAAATTGTAATAGCTTCAGGATAATTGTAACTCTTATATCAATCAATGAAGTTATTTATTTTCCTGAGTACAACTTCTTGTTGACTCCTGAATTTACTTTTCTGTATCCTCATCAAGAACTGTGCTAACCCATTCCTTGTTTTCATCTTATAGACTAAGTGCCTAGCTTATCAGAAGGTACTAAACTTATTTCACTGACTAGGTCAGTTGATTGTATAGATGAATAGGAATTTGCTTAAGGGTTTTGGCATCATCAAAAAGGGGGAAATTGTTGGGACAATCTGAGTATTTTGATTAGATCCCAAAACCCCTGATGAATTTGCCTAAGTACAGTTGTTCAGGATTGTATAGTTCAGGATAGTTAGGTCAGGAATTCAGCTCAGGGGGAACGTGCTGAAGACTGAAGAATATTGGAGTCGACCCAATTTACTGAAGTCTGAAGTGCAATCCATCCTGAAGAAGTCAGAGTCAGTCTTGCTGAAGATTGCCTGAACTGAAGCTGAAGAACGAAGCCTGATGATCCGTCCTGAAGACAATCCGGAAGTACCATTGGCTGATGTTTCTACTGAGTACACTAAGCATACTCAGGACAGAACTTAGTCAGTGCAGAGTAAGTATAACCTATCAGGCGGTGCTGAATGCACATAAGACCTGACTTAGGCCTTGGTTCCGTTTACCTGAATCATGTAAGTCCAAAGCAAAAAAGGTTACACATACTGGGCTGAATAACCTATCAGGTTGTGCTGAATGCACATGAAACCTGACTTGGGCATTGGTTCAGTTTACCTGAATCATGTAATTCCAAAGCAAAAAGGTTATTTATGCTATGGGACAAAGAGACAAAGAGAATGTCAGTAAGACTCCGATAAAGACAAACATTCAGGCTGAGTTATTAACAAGAGACTCATAGTATTGAATGTACGAGGAAGGACAAGTGTCAGATCATCAACTAGTCGTTTGTACGAAGAGTCAATGATCTTTCGACATGCATGTACGGAGTCTGCGAAGCAATTAATGCTGCATTTAATGCGTCTCAGAGTTGCAGGCGGCAAGACAAAATTTGCCAGATTAAGCAAGGTGATTAGGTCAACAGTACATCTAACCTGCAACTACCCTAAAATAGGAAAGATTTGGGTAGATCTCCTCCAACGGATCTATTTTGAATCTTGACTATAAATAAAGAGAGCCTTGCACCCATTCAAGGCGAACGGGAAATTTCCAAGCGAAAGCTCTCAAGAATCCAAGCACTCAAAGCATACTTTGAACAACACTCTGCAATTAAATTTCCCTTGTGTTGTTGTAGGATTCACTCTGTATTTGCTTAGATCGATAGCTCTAATAACTAGCATTGTTTTGTATTGTTAGAGCTATCTTAGTTGGAAACCAAGAATACCAAACCACTTAGGGTGTGATATTGGTTGGTTAGAAGGACTGGGACTTGTAAAACGCCCAGGGGTCAGTTCCTAACAGAGGAAGTTGGCTATTCGTGTCCCTTGGCACGTAAAAACCAAGTACCTATCCTCAGGGTTTTGAGTATAGCTTCCTGAGTGGACGTAGGAGTTGGTTATCTCCGAACCACGTTAAAAAGACCCTTGTGTGCTGATTTACATTCGCGTTCCGGATCATAACTGTCATCATACTAAACTGAACATTCTGTATCGTTCTTTTATTCAGGACTGAATCAATCATCCTGAATCTTAATACTGTGCACTCAGCCTTAACCACCAGTTTACTAAGACAACTCAGAGAAAATGTTTTCAGAAACTAAAACGAGTAGAAACTAAGGGCTCACTTTCCGCACGTACTCTAGCTTACTGAGATAGTAGTCCAACTGACTAGCTTCCGAGCGGTCAGTAGGTTTGTTATCTCTACAGAGCTTCTGAGCACTTTACTCACACTCAGCTTATTTGACTAGGTACTGAATTGTCCCTGCTGCCCCTGTGGACCTTCAGCTTACTGAGTAATTCATGAAATCCTGACTGAGTGTGTTAGAGCATTTTTCTATCTTTCCGAAAAATCTGACATCAGTGTATTCCTTCAGGTAAATGCTGATTGGTGTATCAGTATTCCTTCAGGTAAATGCTCGATCTGCAGACCGAGACAGAACTTGGTTTTACCCAAAGTTTTCATTTCAAATTCAGTTTTTAAGATTGAACTTGCTTCTTCAATCTCTTTCCTTGTTCCGATAATGTTTAGATCATCCACATACACCAAGATGATGCAAAAACCATTAAGGGATTTCTTGATAAAGACACAAGGAAAAGCCTCGTTATTTACGTATTCCTTCTTCAGGAGGAATTCTCTTAGTCGATTATACCACATACGACCTGACTGTTTTAAGCCATATAACGAGCGTTGCAACTTAATGCTGAATATACTATGATGTTCGTTATTCCTCATTTGGGGAATAGTTAATCCATCAGGGATTTTCATATAGATGTCAGAATATAATGATCCGTATAAGTATGCGGTAACTACGTCCATTAACTGCATTTCTAAGTTTAGTTTAACTGCCAGGATATTAGGAAGCGGAATGTTATAGCATCCATAACTGGAGAGTAAGTCTGATCGAAATCGATACCGGGTCTCTGCGAAAACCCTTGAGCCACTAACCTCACTTTGTATCTCACAATCTCATTGTTCTCGTTTCACTTTCGTACAAATACCCACTTGTACCCAACAGGGACTACATTTTTCGGGGTACAAATGATGGAACCGAAAACATTTCGTTTGTTTAGTGAGTATAGCTCTACCTTTATTGCAGCTTCCCATTTCACCCAATCAGAGCACCTCCGGCACTCGAATATAGTTTTGGGTTCAGGATCTAGATCATTATTAAAAATGGTGAAGGCAATTAAGGCTGCAAATGTGTTGTCGACAACAGTTGTATTTTTGTTATAAGTTTCTCCCGTGTATACGAAGTTTGTTGAAACTTCAATGTTTACATCGACCAGATCCTCTTCATTTCCCAAAGGGTATCGGTCTGATGATTCCGCATTCTCAGAGTCATTGATTGCTTTTGCACGTGCATTTTGACTCTGATTTTCGTCTACAGGACGAATCTCTTCAGGAGATTTTAGGGGTGACAATGTGTGTTTTCTAGCTTTATACTTACGCGAATTCGGTTCGCTTATGTTAATGCTTCCTTTACGCTTCTGGCTCATGGGGGGATTAACATTTATCTTCAAAGGGAGTTGTACACTTTGAGGCGCATTTACCGCAGGTATATGCGACTTAGTCACTCCTTTATGATCTGTGAATGCATCTGGCAGGTTATTTGCTAAGTATTGCAAATTTATTATCTTTTGAACTTCAAGTTCAGAATTATTTGTACGGGGGTCTAGGAACTGAAGATCTTTTGTGTTCCAAGTCATTTCACGGCATTTATTAATTGTGGTATTTTTCTCTCCCCTAAGGCCAGAAATCGATCTTCGTCGAATGTGCAGTCAGCAAAATGGGCTGTAAACTGATCCCCAGTTAAAGGCTCGACGTATTTAAGTATTGTGGGAGATACAAAACCGATGTAATTACCGAGTTTCCTTTATGGGATCATAGATATTCGCTTAGGTGGTGGTATTGGAACATACACTGGACAACCGAATGTACGCAGATGGGAAATTTTAGGTTCATTTCCACGCATGAGTTGAACAGGGGAATATTCATGATATGCAGTTGGTCAGAATTGGATTAGTGATGATGCATGTAAGATTGCATGCCCCCAACATGAAATAGGTAAGTTCCTTTTGTGTAGTAGCGGTCCAGCGATTAATTTAAGACGTTTAATTAATGATTCAGCTAGACCATTTTGAGTATGAACATGAGGGACCGAATGCTCCACTTTGATTCCCAGTGCCATGCAAAAATCATCGAATGCCTTAGAGGTGAATTCACCGGCATTATCCATACGAATGGATTTAATAGGATGATCTGGGAATTGAGATCTCAACAGGATAATCTGTGCAATAAGCTTTGCAAAAGCAGTATTGCGAGTGGATAGCATGGTGACATAAGTCCACCGAGTGGATGCATCTATTAGGACCATAAAGTACTGAAATGGTCCAGATGTTGTGTGTATTGGTCCACAAATATCTCCTTGAATCCGCTCAAGGAATTTAGGAGATTCAGTTCTTACTTTATTACTAGAAGGAGGAATTATTAGCTTACCCTTTGTGCAAGCATCACATATGTATTCATTAACAGAAGGGATTCTGTTGTGTGTTATGTTATGGCCTGATGAATTACATAAAATCCGACGCATCATAGTTTGTCCTGGATGTCCTAACCGCTCATGCCATAGTTTGAAAGAATTTGGATCATTTGAGGGTCTGATATATGTGTAATACAAGCCAGACGAGAAAGATGGAAGTTTTTCAGCGATGTGTTTACGACAATTTAAATAGTGAGTCATCAACAGATATTCACTATTGTCCTCAGTATTTGTTTCAATGTGATAGCCATTCTGTCGAATGTCTTTGAAGCTGAGGAGGGTACGCTTTGATTGTGGAAACAATAAAGCATTCTCGATTATTAATTCGGTACCCATAGGTAGAATGATCTAGGCTCTTCTGGAGCCAACGATTTGTATGTCGTCATCAAAAATAGTAGTGACACTTCCTTTCTTTTCAGTTAATGTTTGGAAAAATTGTCTATCTTTTAAGATAGTATGTGTAGTAGCACTATCTACTAAGCACAACACATTAATCTCCATAAGCACTTAAGTGTATGTTTTAGATACGTTTAGATATGAGGAATGCTAAGGAGAGCCAAGATTACAGATGCTGATTGATCAGCCACACAAGGGATCACTTAGGTTCTACTTTATCAAAAACATATTAAATTATTTTTGTAGACAATAGTGATCGACAATTGGATTTGACTGTAAGAATAAAGCATCGATAAGCATTCATAAATGAAATCCATAAAAGGTATCATGCAACATAGTCAAGATAAAAGCCAGTCAAACATGCTGGTCAAACCAAGTAGCAAATAGTATCAAATAGTCTAATAGATAAAGCAAGTAAACAACAGGTTGATGTCGATCACTCATTGTCTCCAAAGGCGTCTACAGTCATTGTATTACCCACTAAGAGGTCATCCTTCTCCATATCAAAGCCTGCACCGGGCAGGTTGGTGTGGTGTGATTCACCTTTAGGAGCTTTCCCCTTTTTGTCTTTAAGCATGCGTTGGTATAGCTCCACTAGATGTTTTGGAGTTCGACACTGGCGAGACCAATGGTCGTCGCATCCACACTTGTGACAGAGTTGCTTGTTCTGTGCACCTGAGCTCGATGGTTTGTCTTGAGGTGCATTCCTTTCAGTTGCACTAGATTGTGCATTGTTGCGACCTCTACCTCTTCCCCTACCACGACCTCGACTTCGGGTCGAGCCGCATTCCCCATTCGCCTCATTTCCATTTCCACGTTTACGGCCTCTAGAGTTCCTCCGAGTAGCATGTGCTTCAGGCATAGCTTGTGAGCCAACCGGTCTAGTATTGTGATTTTTCATCAACAATTGGTTGTGCTTTTCTGCAACTAGAAGTGCAGAAATGAGGTAGGAGTGTGTTTGATACTCTTTGGCCCTGTACTGTTGCTGGAGTACAAGATTACTAGCGTGGAAGGTGGAAAGAGTTTTCTCGATTAACTGATCAGCAGGGATCGGTTCATCGCACAACTTGAGCTGCGAAACTATGCGATGTAGGGCGGAGTTGTACTCTTTCAAACGAAGTGTTGTCCAAGCATGTCTGGCTTCGGGGAGGATCACATTTTGTTGTTCTTGGAATCGATCCTGGAGGGATTTCCACAACATCGATGGATCTTTTTTAGTGATGTATTCATTCTTAAGATCTTTGTGAAGATGATGTCTTAAGAAGATTAGAGCTTGTGCCTTTTGGGCAGTAGTGGATTTCCACCCTTGAGTGGTGGTGTCGGATAAGTCTTTTGAAGCTAGGTGGATTTCAACGTCTAAAGCCCGTGTCAAGTAATTGTGGCCATCTAGTGCCAGTTCATCAAATTCACGTTTGGTGATGTTTGACATTTTTGTTGCTACAAAGAAAGGAATTAATAAATTTAGAATATATAATTGTTTTGTAGCAAAAAGGAATAGGGCTTAAGATAAAATGCAATGACAAATGAATAATAGGGGTGTATTTAATAAAGGATTGAGTGTATGACTTTTGAGACTTTTATTAATGGGACTTGAACCCAAAAATAATTATTGTATAAGGTCTTTTAAAAAAAAATTGATGATTTGGGCTTTCATAATACCATTATGAATTTTTATTAATGGGACATCGGACACAAAAATAATTGTTAGGATTCAAATTAATTAGGATCGACTAAAATAAAGTGCCCAATCAATCAATTAAAAAAAATTGGCCTAAGTAATTAATTAATTAATATTAATATTAATTAATTTTTTTTATTAACAGGCTCGGCCCAATTTTAGTTAATAGGCAATAGCCCAGTTTTGGATTAATAAGGAAAGCAGAGGCCCAAATCAATTTTTTTATTAACAGCAAGGCACGGCCCATATTGTAATCAGGCCCAAAACATAATAGCCCATAACCAAGATTGAATTACGGTTTCAGCTTCTTGAGTGTATACACATGACTCTTTCAGTAGAATAGGTCAAAGGCCGATTTCTGCGGAGTCGTTTCGCAAGAAAATAGGAACCAGAGAGTGCCATGATTTCGTCGTTCACCGACGCAATTCCAGCGGCGTGGGTCAAGAAGGCTCGCCAACGCTCCGTCGCACAGCCGTCGCTCACGTGAAGGCATCGCAGTAGCTCAGAGAGCTCTGTCGAGTATCCGGCTTTTCGCAGTCGCCGGGCATCGCAGTAGCGCCGCCGTCTGCCAAGGTTACGCGCTGGAGACCGGCGTTGGTTCACGCCGTCGTGCTCTTCCGGCGAGGGGCCATATCAGTGGCCACCGTCGTCCGGCGTGCTTCACGCAGCACCGTCGCGCAGTTAGGCATTGCGGTCGTGCAGCATCGGCGTTGTTAGCGCCGCCGTCGGCCATTGCAGGCGCGTCGTTGCTGCCGCAAACGGTGGCCGGCTGTCGTGTCGCAGGTGGGTTCGCATTCCAATTTCAGTTTTGGTTTTCAAAATTTTCGATTGGTTTTGAGGATGAATCCAAAAAGTGTCTGAAAAACCTGAAGATTTGTTTTTTTTTTTATTCGGATTGAAATCAAGAAGGTTTTGAAAACCTAGGTTTCACGAATTTGGAATTTTTGTAAAACATGATTTCTGGAAAAAAGTTTCTGGGTTTTATTGGATATTACCTAGAACAGTAGTTTTTGGTTTGCGAAAATAATTCCCAGAACAGGGGGTTTTCAAAAAGGGAAAAACATTTTCAGTTTCTGATGAATTTATTTTGGAAATCGGTTTTCGCAAAAAGATTTCGGGTTCTGTTTTCAAAACAAAAAATATTTTGTTTCCAGAAACTGGTGGGTTTCGAAAAAATTTAAAACAGATTTTTATCAAAAAAGTTTTAGTGAATTTTTTAAAACAGAGGGGTTTCGATCGGGGGATCGATTATTGAATTCGGTTTTGTTAGGGTCGATCAAAGGACGATCGATTCTGGAAATAGGTCTTGTTTGCAGGATTCGTACACAAACAGCCACATATTCAATACATCATAATAAATCCAGAAGGCGCATATTATCGGGAGAGCATAAAAAAAAGTGTATATATGTGCAGAATCATTAGGCATGGATTTATGCATCAAACGTTATCAAAATATTCAGGAAGCAGATGTGAATAGCATATTGATATACGCATGTATATACATACAAATCATATACAGGTGAAGAGAGGCATAGAATCGTATAATATGCAGATTAGCAAATTCCAGAAAATATATATGCACAGTACAAGGATATATATGCCTTTTGATATAGGAGAAAAATAGTGAATAACAACTCACAAATTACTGCTTAATTTCCAAATTAAAATCTGAGTTTCAAATCCGATCTGAAAATTGTGCTGGAGCAATCCTCTCGTAAATCCTTAACGCTCGTGTAGAGTCTCGTGTTGATAACGTGTTGTAATCTTGAGAGGAAAGCGTAAAGTAAAAGACACATTATTGATGACCCAGTTCGTCAAGAGTACTTAACCCTAAGTCTTGTGGGCCTAAAGCCCACTGGATATATTCCTAATATTATATCCATTAATATAATAATATATTATCTCAATATATTATAACATGTAGCACACTAATAAATAATGTATGATATCTTGTTAGAGATAATCCAGGTAAATTATTTGAAGTTAGTTAATACCGCAAGACTTGTCTCGTAGTTATTAGTGTGCACTTTTACTCCCCAAAACTTAATTTTTCAATTCTCATCTCATAATTATTTGGATTATCTACTTTTGAACCAATTTTTGTTGAATAATACCAATTTTCTTTTATGTAAATCTCAAACCCAATTTTATTTTGTGCAACTTCAATTCCATAAAATAGTAAATCTTGATTAATTTTTGTAATAATTGAAAAGTGAATGTAGATATTGAAAGTGAATATTGTAAATTTATAATTGAAAAGGTGTATATAATATTACAATTTATTTTCACTAAAGAGCATGAATTATTCAACTAAGAAATACTACAAAACAGTATCACCAATTGATAGTTGAGTGGGTTTTGTGGCAGAGTAAAAGTGTTCGGAATTCTTGTTTGCTTAAATTGCTAATTTTATAGGATTTTTTGTAAATTTTTACACTAAAGTGAATTAATTGAGTTTTTTGTACACAAATTAACTTTGTTTCAATTTTATATGAAAATTGAGTTGGGAGGATTTAGTTGATGAATTATTAATAGCCCCCAACATTATGAATTAATTTGACTAATTATGTGAATTGGAAAACCATAGTTATTGCTTATAATTATCGGTACAAAATAATTAAATTGTGGCCCATGTTGTTAGTAATCGCAAGTCCCATGATTGCTAATTCAATTTGATGGCAGCTGCATATATATTTGGACTTTTTCAGAATTAAGGAAATGACGTGGCCATCTTTTCTCAACTCCACCCACTACAATCTGCCATTATTCAACCACCATCTTCACCAACTACAATCCACCGATTGGAGCCACGATCCCACCGGAAATCACAAGAATTATTGGAATGAAAAATGGATTATTTACCATTAAATTCAAAATATGAATTATTTTTTCTCTAAGGTCAATTGCACACGAATAATTATCTTAAGTTCCAAATGATGCATAACATATGTTCCAATAATTACCATAAGGGTGCGACTATTCATACCCCAAATTCCTCTAAATATACCCCAATTATTAAATATATTCAATTTAAAATAAAAAATTAATTTAAATTACTAAACATACCCCATTTTTATTAATTTTTTTTGATCTATTTTTCTTCTCTCTCAATTCATGTTAATGATCCACAGTGCGTCGCCATTTTTTAAGAAATGAGAACTAAAACTTTGTGTCGTCATTTTATCTGTTGCAACCACTAGACGAATGCCATGTCTTCTTCTCCATGCTCCTTCAGATTTCCAACCTTTCTATATCGTCATGGAAAATATAATTTAAATTAGTTTGATGTCACTAACAAAACATAAAAAATGAGATTAAATTGATCGTAGAACGGTAGAATAGTTTCAAAGATGATTGGACTCCATGAATATAACAGTTAGGACGTGGGAGAGATGAAGACTAGGTCAAAATTAAAAAAAAAAATGGGGTATGTTTAGTAATTTAAATTAATTTTTTATTTTAAATTGAATATATTTAATAATTGGGGTATGTTTAGAGGAATTTGGGGTATGAATAGTCGCACCCTTACCATAATTGTGGGACCAATTCTTTTTTATAAATATATTACTTTGAATAATCAAGTAATATTATTTTGGAAAAATGTTTTTTATCCTTTAAATTTTCTAATTTTGTCCTTCATCCAATTAACTTTTCAATTTTGAAATGTCTTTTATTTTGCACATATTTTATATTTTAGCCCTATTACCTGCTACTGTTATTTCACTTTTCTATTTTATTTGAGAATTAAATTGAACCTTATCAGAAAATTTTGGACTAAATCTAATAAAAAGTTAATTTCGAAATTAATATTGGACCTTATTAAAAAAATTGAGACTAAATCTGATAAAAAAGTTAATTTTTAAGATTAAATCTATTTTGTCAGATAGCTATGGGACGAATTATGATTTAAACTATATCTAATTTGTAGGTAATATCATTAATGAGAATAAAATACATATAAATGTTTTAATTTATTTTATTAATAATTTTTTATATTTACATTTTTCTTTGTTTTTGTCTTTTATCTTTAACGTAGTGTTTATCTTATGTAAATATAAACTTTAGCCAAGTCGGTATATATACTAAATATAGCCAACTTTTTCAATTTATTTTATTAATAAATTTTTTATACTTACATTTTCTTTATTTGTATCTTTATCTTTAATGTGTATCTAATGTAAAGATAAACTTTAGCCAAGTGGGTATATATACTAAATACAGTAAATTTTTTCAATTTTTCATATTTGCCCTCAATTTAATTAAAATTAAGAAAATGTCTCAATGCTTCTGGAAGCAGTAAGCCCTAATTATAAAAGGAGACATATGAAACCATACAAGACATCATTTGCACTACAGCAAAATTGAAAGTTCATATTGTTATTTGAATTGAATGTATTTTGTTTTGCAGAGAATTCGTCATTCCCTTGGATACATCACTTCTCATGTAGATCCCATTAATGTCTCGAGATGTTAATACTTCTTTTCTTGATTTATTCCCTTTAATTTCTACTTGTCTTGCCACATTTATGATCCAATGTTTCTTCTTTTATGTAGATCTCAGACCCGATTTTATTTTGTGCAACTTCAATTCCATAAAATCGTAGACCTTGGTTTTGTCATGGTTAATTTTAGTAATATTTTGATTTTGATGTGCAGTGTGGAGGGTATGATGCAAGAAGAAAAGGATTCCAATATTAGAAGGAGCAGATCTGCATCATCAATTCAGATCCCAAGGTTTGTTTTCCATTTTCCTCTCTAGTCATTCCTGATTGAAGTTAGTTTGAGAAATTTATCACCAAAATAGTGTGAGATTATAATTCTAAGCAATACATATGTGATTGATAAACGAAATAGGTGTAATTCTAAGCAATATATTGTGTGAGAAATTCATCACCAAATTCAAAATTTATCAGGGATAGTTATTGTAACTTAATTATAAGCCCTCTGACTTGTTTGGGAGGTTGATGTACCGTATTATGTGATCATGTTAGAGTACCTCTTAATACTCTTTAATATATTAATGTTTGTTTGACGATTTGTTTGTTAAATTTTTATCACACCTAGCCATTTGTTTGTTCCTATTGTTAGTACCTTGGTTTAGATTTTGATGTGTGCAAAATAATGTGTTTATTTGTTGAATTTGACTAACACTTGTATTGAGGAAATTGGTGTTTGAAACATATAGTTGTAAGTGAAGTCTACAGTTGTGAATTTGATCAATCTATAGCTAAGACATGACCCTACAGCTGTAAGGTTTCTCTACAGCCAATTTTTGTTATTGACAGGACTCTACAGCTGCAAAGAACCGTTTGAAGATGAAGTACAAGTCAGAAATTAATTGAAGATTAAGAAGACCCTTAAGGACTATTAGTGTAGCCTTTGAGCACTCACTAAACTGTACATAAGTGAAGGTTTTTCCTTTATTCTGGAGGATAATGAAGATTAGTTACAAGGAGGCCATAATTCTAACGGAAAGGACATAGTACTATCATGTGTGATGGATGTGGACCACGTTACACATGCCTATAGAGAGAGAGGAGCCATATCTGAATTTCAAATTTGAAATTCCCAACGGATAAGTCACACCACTCAATCTATAAATAGAAGAAGTCCTCAGAGGAAGCAATAACAACAACCCTGCGCATACAAGCATTCAACCTAAGTAAGTCTAAAGCCAGCATATCCAGAGAGAGAGTTTTTATATCTTTATTCTTTGTGATTCATAGGATAGTTGGTTAGGATTTTCATAGAAAGAATCAAACTTTCTGTTGTTGTTCCCTCACCTGTTTTTATTTCTACTTAGTGTAGATATCTCTTTGTGAGGTTTGTAAAACTCTTTGTGAGTTGTTGTTCTGAGTGAATAGGGTAGTTTATCTCTTTTTAGAATAGGAATCTGAGTGAACCTAGTTCTAAGGGGGAACTACTTGTACTGATCTTTGTGATCACTTCTTAGTGAATTTGGCACCTGAGTGGTGTAACAGTGGATGTAGATTGTCTCTTTATAGACACTGAACCACTATAAAACATGGTCTATTTACTTATTGCTCTTTATATTCCTGCTCCTGCATATTTAATTATCTTGTTACATTCATCATTGTTTTGAAACCTGTAGTGCATAAAACCCTTGTGATTTTCACAATAACTGACTCTACAGCTGTAGACTTTCATAAGTCACTCAATTGTTAAGTCCAGTTTATATTGTTTTTCATTAATCACTCACTTTATTCCGCTGCACATTAGAGTATTCTCAATACAATTCTAATTGTGAAAACTCCTCTGATAATTTGTCTACAAGTGATTGTTTATTTTGCAAAGTTTTAAACTCTGCAGCTGTAGACTTGCTAATCTACAGCAGTAACCTCTGTGGTTCTGTTTTAAAAACTCTTGTAGACTTATTCTTTTAAACTTGAAAAAGGGCTACTGTAAGGTTCTAGAACACATCATTTTTGAAGAGTTTGAAAAATCTAATTTTGGACTCAAGGTCTATTCACCCCCCTCTAGACCTTGACCACTTTAAGGGACCAACAAGTGGTATTGGAGCAGTTGGCTTGCCACTGCTTTGATCAGTACCTAGCTAGATCCTTTTGGTTTTTGAAAAACTCACCTACATATTTGCATGGCTCCCAAGATGGTGAAATCCAAGGTTCCAATGTTCTCTGCTGAGGACTATGATGAATGGAAAATTAGAATGCAAGCACATTTGTCTGCAATCAATGATGAAATGTGGTCTATCATAGAGGATGGCCCCATACCTATTGTGAAGGTCAATACTGCAGCTGATCAGTCAGCTGGACTAGCTCAGATTATCCCCAAACCCAGAAGGGAATGGACTGAGGATGACAAGAGAAGGTCCAACCTTGACAATGTTGCAAATAACACTATTTATCATTCACTTGATAAAATTGTGATTAGCAAGATCAAAAACTGCAAAACTGCAAAAGATATATGGGAAAGGTTAGAAATGATTTGTGAAGGAACTGAACAAATCAAGGAAAACAAACTCATGATAGCAGTTCAAAAGTTTGAGAACTTCAAGATGAAATCTGGTGAAACTCTTGAAAAGTTTGAATCAAGATTCATTGAGATTCTCAATGAGCTAAACTCACTTGGTAAAGAGTACTCACAAAGAGAAATGCCCATGAAAGTTCTCAGAGGCTTACCTTCTGAATGGGACATGAAGGTCATTCCTATGAGAGAATCAAAGGATTTATCTAAGATATCCACCTTTGAACTCTTTTCAGACCTCAAAGCTTATGAATTTGACATAAGCATGAGAAAAGAACCTGACAGCAGTAAGGTTACATCTCTAGTTGCTGACAATCCTACAACTACAAGTTCTGATGATGAAGACTTGGCTCTTTTCATAAAGAATCTCAAGAAATTTGGAAAATGGACCAAGAAGAAGCAGTTCACACCAAAGGAAGATGGTAAGGTGAAATATTTACAAAAGTCAATTCCAAGGCCTGAGAGAAAGTTTGTCAAAGAAACAACCCCTGAAGAGACTGTAGACTCAACCCTACAGCCAGAATATTTGAAATTCTTGAATTCATTTAAAGAATTATCACCAAGAAGACAACAAAAGATCAAGGAGTTCATGGATGACTCTGAAGAAGATGTCTCAAATATGTTCCAAAACATAAAGTTGAAACAAACTGCAGAGTTAATCATATAGTCAGAAGAAGAAGTCTATCATAAATTGAATATGGAAAGAAGGCTCAACTTTGATAGATTCTGGAATGGAAATATGTCAGATATGTCTCCCTCTTCAAGCACTCAAAGAGGAGGATCAAGCAAGAACTGTAGAATTAACAACTCTACAGCTCCCAAAAAGGCTTGGATTGCAAAGAGTAACACTGAAGGAAATCCAAAGTATTGGATTTCTAAATAACTTACTTTATTTTGCAGGGACATGTTACCACCACCAAAAGAGAGATTTGGTACATTGACAGTGGTTGTGCAAGACATATGACTGGAGATAGAAGTTTGTTACAAAATGTGAAAGATAATAAAGGTCCTAAAGTTGTTTTTGGAGATAATGCCAGTGGAACAGCTAAAGGATCAGGATGTCTACTGAAAGGAAATGTTGAGATCAATGGTGTGTATTTGGTAGATGGTTTAAAGCATAATTTGCTTAGTGTGAGTCAATTTTGTGACAAAGGCTACACCGTAGACTTTACACAAGATACTTGCATAGTCAAAGATGTTGAATCTCAAACCACCAAACTAACAGGAACTAGAAAAGGGAATGTTTACATTGTGGAGTGGAACTCTGCAGCTGAAACAACCTGCTTTCTTGCTAATAGTTCCAATGAAGTTAGTTGGCTATGACACAAAAGAATGAATCGCATAAACTTCAAAACAATGAATGAACTTGTAAATAACAAACTTGTAAAAGGTTTGCCAAACACTAAGTTCTGAAAGGAACATTTATGTGATGCTTGTGTCAAAGGGAAACAAATCAAG